>BJCG01001743.1:0-61372 GCA_005406145.1 Prunus yedoensis | reverse complement strand
ACACGTCCAGACCAAGTTGTTGCCTACTAAGGAGGCTGTGACAGTTCACATGCCCAAGGAAGTGTTTGGCTTTGAGCATGATACCTTCCTCTTACCTGAAGATATTTTTCAGTTTAGTTCCATGGTTGAGATTGGAACCACAGTGATATCAGTATACATGAGGTAAATTAAAATCCCATTTTGTTTTACATTTCCCTTTCTTTTAAATTAAAATCTCATTTAATTGACTTTCATATATTTAGGTTCCTATTTGACTATTTAAAAATGGCAAATATGGTAAACCTTGTTGGCCTCGTGGACCCTGGGCTAGTGAGCTCTCAATCTGGATCAATATCAAAGAGAATCAAAAACCTGTCAAACCGCCTAAACACAGCAGATGGGAATCAATTTTTCTTGTTCCCTTATAATCCAGGGCTAGTACCATTTAAAGTATTTTTTCTAAGCTTGTAATATTTTTCTTTGTAGTACTATTTAACCTATATGAATTATTATGTGCAGGGGTCATTGGGTGATGGTAATTGTGAGACCAGCAACAGAGATTGCCTATTACATGAATTCACTGCCAAAACGCATGGTTGACGATGACATGAAAAATATAGTGAATACGTAAGTTGATTTCTTCTGATCTAAGATTTTTTTTCCTTTAAAGTATTTAAATATACGACGATTTTTAATAATACTGACGTTATAATGAACATATAACGAGGGTACGTTATTACCAACGTGTTAAATAATTTATTACGTCCGTATTTTCTTAAAAACATCGTTTCAATCATACTACCACGTCGTTTGGGTTTTATTTAAGAACGTTTTAATTTTTTCTACTCAATTTTTTGTTATACGACGTTTTACTCTTACCGACGTTATAATGTTATACAACGACAGTAAGTTTTTACCGCCGTTTGAAACAAAATATCACGTCTTTTTTAAAAAACACTCCGTCGTTTTGACTGATTTACCACGACGGTTTACTATTTGTATTTAAATTTTTGTTTTGTCATTAACACCCTTTGTTTCTTGTATAACAGGTGAATTAAAATGTTTAACATTCATATAAACAAAAATGCACCGTAAACAGCAGGCCATTTGGAAAAATCTACACGGACACTCCTGAACACCAACAAGTGTAGAGGTGTGACTATTACATGATGCAATTCTTGAGAGATATAATTCATGATCCTGACCTAAATTTCGAGAAGGTAAAACACAAAATTTTAGATATACTTTCTTTATTTTACTACGTCAGATTTTTGTTTAAAACCGTCGTTTGTATCATTATAACACGTCGATTTTTGGTTTATTTGCAGTTTGAGAAGAAAAAAGATAAAGTTCAGTATAAACAAGAGGATATTGACGAAGTCAGGCATGAATGGGCAGACTTCGTGAACAACTTCTAACCGAAGGATAATTGATGTACATAAATATTTATGAACAATGTTTAGGTTTATTTTAGTTTATTTAAAATGTACATAAATATTTTGCTGTAATCAAGCGAACCAACATCAAAAAAAATTAAATTTTGTTTTAAAACTTGTTTAGTTACCAAACACCGACGTCTGATTCTAATTTACACGTCTCATACGTGTACACAATGGTCGTCTTAATGTAACTGGAAATATAACATCGACGGCAATTCTTAAAAACGACATGTAATAGTCATAAAACGACGGTTTATAATTAATTCATCTTGTATAAATGAATTTTGTACTTATATACTACGTCGGTAAGTATAACCTTATCGACGTCTTAATAATATACAGAGGCGGATATTCATAAACATACGCCTTTGTATATTTAAACAATGTCGGTTATATACACTAAAATGACGTGGTAATAAGATAATCCACGTCGATTATCCAAAAAAACGTCGGATAGGTCATTTTTATGACGTCAGTTCGTGATGTTTAACGTCGTTGTACAAGCATACAACGTCGGATAGGTCATTTTCATTTAATTTTTAATGACTTTTATATTTTATTTAATTCCATATTAAATTCAAAACTAAATCCAAAAATTAAACTGAAAACTACCAAGCATTGAAATATGGCCTGAAAAAATGTAATTTTAGTTTTCAAAGTTCAAATGATAACAAAATTCAAACAAATTTAGAGACAAAGCATGGTACTCCTTATACTTACATAACATAACCCTAAAGTTTATGTGATCCATTGGTGCCCATTAATTCAAAATTATGAATCCATATTTTAGCCTACTATTGTAGAAGGCATTGTTGTAAGGAGTCCATAGCAATTTTTAGTTCATTTTTCTCATACTTGTGTATTTTTTAAAATTATTGTAAAATTTAGGGTTTAGGGTTTTTTTTAAACGACGCCGGTTTTCTCCCGCTGTTTTTGGTCAACTACATAAACGAAGACTAATTGAATTCGGTTTACGACGTCGGTTATTAAATAGCGACGTCCGTTATGTTTACAACGTCGGTCTTAGTACCACTTAAAAACGACCGTCGTCGTTGAGAAACGCGGTACTTTAAAATTTTTGACCGTAACCTAAAATTTTCAGAATTTTCCTTTAACCCTCAAATAGTTCATTCTCTCTTCAACATAAATTTGTCTGAAAGTTTTCACTCTCTCTCAAGTAGTTGTTATCTTCTCCCATCTCTCTCTCAATATCCATATAAGTACAACTCTAGTCCCTTTAACCCTAATTCTCTCAGCTCTCTCTCAAACTTTTGTTATATTCTCTCAGCTCTCTCTCAAGCAGTTGTTATATTCTCGCAGCTCTCTCTCAATATCCATGTAAGTACAACCCTAGTCCCTTTAACCCTAATCTCTTCTTAAATCCATAATGTTTTCGTTGGTAGCTATGGGTTCTTAATTGGTAGCTATATTAGGGTTCTTTTATGTTTTGGTGTTTGCATTCTTGTAATAATTGCTCTCTGTTTGGGTTCTTTTATGTTTGTTTGGCCATAGGTTCTTGGAAAAGGAATGGGGATGGGAGATTTTAAGCTGCTTTTTCTTTTCACTACGACGACGGTTGACGGATCAAACCGCCGTCCAAATGTTTATTATAAGTCGGTTGTTCATTTACTCCCGTCGTCTGAGTTTTAAGCCGCAACTGGTAGTCTAAAGACAACTGTTTCTCCATTAAATGTCGTCTTTAGGCTACCAGAACCCCATTCAAATTTCTGGGTTTGGGTATCTTAATGATGACGGTGACTATAGATGCTGTCGTTTGAATTTATATTAAACAACGATTATTTTGTTCAACCGTCGTCTAGTCCATGTTTTATATTTAATTTTCATTTTGTTCTCTGCTATTTGAATGAGGTAGTGTTTCATTGCTGGTCTTTCCCCTTTAATATATATATATATATATATATATATATATATATATATATATGAATTTTATAGAGTGTGAGATGGATAAGTCATGGATGCATGTGGATAGAAAATCAAAGGCATATGAGTTAGGGGTGGAAGGATTTTTGAATTTGCGTTAGAAAATCTTGGAAATACAACTGAGATTCGTTGTCCATGTGTTAAATGTGGGAATATTCGATTGTTTGGGGTTGGAATTATAAGGGAACACTTATACTTTAATGGAATTGACCAAAGCTATAAGATTTGGAGATGGCACGGAGAACCTTGGGAATGGACTACCAATGCTAGTAGAAATGTGGAAGAAGATGAGCAAAGTAGGTTCAATTATGTTTTTGAAGAATTAGGGATGGATGATAATGATTTTGCCAATATTGGATCTAATCCTTATGAGTTTGCCAATGTGATCGGGGATGGCGATGAACCCTTGTACCCTGGTTGCAATAAGTACACGAAGTTGTCGGCTTTGGTGAAGTTATATAATTTGAAAGCAAAACATGGGATGAGTGATGTTTGCTTTACAGAATTATTGATACTTCAAGGAGAATTTCTTCCATAAGGAAATACACTACCTTCCTCTATGTACGAGGTAAAAAAGACTTTGTCTGCTTTAGGGATGAGTTATGAGAAATTCACGCATGTCCCAATGACTGCATTTTGTATAAGAAGGAGTATGAGAATGCAACTAATTGTCCTACTTGTGGTATCTCAAGGTGGAAGGAAACCAAAGATGGGTTCTTGAAAGAGGGTGTGACAGCGAAGGTGGTGTGGTATTTTCCTCCAATTCCAAGGTTTAAAAGGATGTTTCAATCACATAAGACAGCTAAGAGTTTGACTTGGCATGCTGCAAGAAAATCAGTTGACGGTTATATGTCTCATCCAACGGATTCCCCGTCTTGGAAACTTGTTGATGAAAAATGGCCCGACTTTGGTAATGAGCCAAGAAACTTGAGATTGGCTCTCTCATCTGATGGATTCAATCCCCACAGTTCTTTAAGTAGCAGATACAGTTGTTGGCCAGTTATGTTAGTTACATATAATCTCCCACCATGGCTATGCATGAAGCGGAAGTTCATGATATTGACCTTACTGATTTCCGGTCCTAAACAGCCCGGAAATGATATACGTCTACTTAGAGCCTTTGATTGATGATTTGAAATCTCTGTGGGATGGGATTAGAGGAGTGTATGATACCCACATAGGAGAATACTTTACACTCAGAGGTGTATTACTGTGGACAATTAATGATTTTCCTGCCTATGGAAACTTATCTGGTTGTGTCGTTAAAGGATATAAAGCTTGTCCAATATGCGGCAATGATACACCTAGTCACATGTTGAAAAATGGCCACAAAATTTGTTACATTGGGCATAGAAAGTGGTTACCAATCAATCATCCATATAGGAGGCAACGTGCAGCTTTTAATGGGAAACCTGAATATGGCATGCCTCCCGAGCCATTAACAGGAGAAGAAGTGCTGCATATGGTTGAAGATATTAATTACATATGGGGCTCAAAAAATGGGGAAGTGTTGGTGAGAATGATGGTGACAGAGTTTGTTGGAAGAAGAAATCAAAATTCTTTGATCTCGAGTATTGGAAATACCTCCTTGTGAGGCATGCCCTAGATGTTATGCGCATTGAGAAGAATGTTTGCAATAGTATCATTGGTACATTACTAGAGATCCCTGGAAAAAATAAAGATGGGATTGCTGCACGGTTAGACTTATTGAACATGAGGGTAAAAATTGATTTGCAACCTGAGTATAGAGAAAGACATACTCGCTTGCCTCCAGGGCCTTGGAATTTGTCAAGAGCAGAGAAGAGAGCAGTTGGCAATTCTTTTCATGGTATGAAGGTTCCTGAAGGTTATTTTTCAAATATAAAAAATCTTGTATCTTTAAAAGATTCAAGACTTCTTGGCCTTAAATCTCATGATTGTCATACTTTGATGCAACAATTGCTCCCTGTGGCAATTCGTTCTGTTTTGGAGAAGCCTGCAATGTATGCAATAACTCGATTGTGCTTTTTCTTCAATGCTATATGTGCAAAGACGGTAGATGTTTCCAAGCTAGATAAGTTGGAAGAAGATGTAGTAGTTACTTTGTGTTTGCTTGAGAAGTACTTTCCCCCTTCATTCTTTGATATCATGGTTCATCTAGTAGTACATCTTGTCAGAGAAGTTCGTCTATGTGGGCCAGTATATTTTAGATGGATGTATCCGTTTGAAAGATATATGAAAGTGCTAAAGGGGTAAGTTCAGAATCGTACTCGTCCCGAAGGTTGCATTGCTGAGCGGTATATAGCTGAAGAAGCTGTAGAGTTTTGTACCGAGCATTTATCTTATGTTAGTACAGTTGGAGTGCCTTCAAGCCAGAATATGGGAGTTTCAAAGCCATTATCAGGTTGCACAATCAGCTTAGTTGATATGGACTTGTTGAACCAGGCACATCTATATGTCTTGGAGAATACGGAGGAAGTCCTACCTTATATCGATTACATATGAGTTTAATTTTTATATGTAGCCATTTTAAATATTATTACTCCTTATGTTTATCTTATTTACAAGGGACCGTAATGCGTGTTTTTTTCGTGTCAATTGTAGGGAACATATGATCCACATCAAGACCACTTATCCGAAATTTAGAAAGAGAACAAAGTGGCTACAAGATAAGCACAATAGCACTTTCATTCAATGGCTACTCTTTAAGGTATATATGTTATTGAATGACATATTGAACTTATTTTAATTTTCTTTCTTTCTATATATATGTTAGATTGAATTAAGATATATGTTTAATTTGCAGGTTCAAAGTGAATTTAATGGGGAAGACAATAATGGCATATCAGAAAATTTGAGGTGGTTAGCAGCTGGTCCAAGCATGGCAGTGCCATCATATAGGAGCTATCTTATTAATGGTGTGAAATTTAACACCAAGGCACTAGATGATGTGCGAACTATCCAAAATAGTGGAGTTTATTTACTTGCACATACTATGCAAGTTGCTAGTGCCAAGGATAAAAACCCTATTGTCTCCAATATGGGTTTTTATGGGGTTATTCAAGAAATTTGGGATCTTGACTACCAAAAGTTTAGAATCCCAATCTTGGGGTGTGATTGGATAGATAACACTTCGGGCCTTGTAGTCGACGAACTTGGATTTACTCTTGTAGATCTTAGTAAAATTGGACATAGGAATGACCAATTTGTTATGGCTTCTCAAGTCAAACAAGTATTTTATGTTGACGACCCAATGCATCGTGGTTGGTCGATAGTGTTATCAATGCCTAATAGAGAATATAATAATGTGTATTGGTGATTATGTGCTAGGTGATATTAGGAATTGAGTGTGAGCCATTTACTAGAGGGATACCAAATGTTGACACATTTGATGACCTAGTGGGTGAGTTTGGGAGTGAGAATATTAGAGATGGGTGTGAAGATATATGGATTGATTGATTGTTTGTAATGTATGACCTTAGTTATGCAATTACTTGTATGACATTATTCATTGCTCTGTATATCATTTAATTCGATAACATTTTCATTCTACAGGCTTTGGGCACGACAAATCAAAAATTAAAAATATCGGTTAAAGCTGAAAATACGACGGTCAAGTTACAAAATCGCAAAAAGAGACATCTACAAAACAACCAACGTCGGGTTTTCACAACCGACGTGGAATGACAGCACAAAATGAAATAAACCCGCCATTTGAAAAGAAAACACGTTGGTTAATTAAAATTCATTTCAAAACGGTTAATAAATATTTAAAACAACGACGGTAAATAAAATAATCAACGACGAACAATAATGTATAACACGACGGCAGAGTTCAAACCGACGAATTTACGAATATAGTCAATTGATGATTAACATCGTAAACCATTGTTGCACGTCAGTTATAATTAAACAATTGACGTCTCAAAGAATACACACGTCAAAAAGGTTATAAAAGAGACTTAACAAAGACTAGCCACGTCATGGAATAATAAATAACCGACGTAGTAAGCATATAACAACGTCGAATAATTGAATTCTTGGGATATAGTAAAGTATAACCACGACCTTCATTTTACAATAACCGACGTCAAATCCATAACTCAAGGAGTTTGTTACTTTTTAACGACGGTTAGGATAAAAGCAATGACGTCTCAGAGATTACAACACGTCTAAGTGGCTCACAAAAGAGACTTTTAAAATGCCAACCACGTCAAAGTCTACAACCACCGACGTTGTAAAATACTAACAACGTCCTAAAATGTGACTCCTAGGCCGTAGTAAATGGATTAAACATGACAGGTATTTAATTAACCGACGTGTAATCATATAACAACGTCGAATAATTGAATTCTTGGGACATAGTAAATTATAACCACGACCTTTATTTTACAATAACCAACGTCAAATCCATAACTCAAGGCGTTTCGTTACTTTTTAATGACGGTTAGGATAAAAGCAATGACGTCTCAGAGATTACACACATCTAAGTGGCTCACAAATGAGACTTTTAAAATGCAACCACGTCAAAGTCTACAACCACCGACGTTATAAACTATTAACAACGTCCTAAAATGTGACTCCTAGGCCGTAGTAAATGGATTAAACATGATAGGTATTTTAATTAACCGACATGTAATGTTAAATTCACGTCGTTTGTTTCTATGTGTCAAGCCGTCAAAATAATTTTCAACGTCTGTGGTGACCTAAAGGGTCGTGGTTATGTTTTTTTTTTACGTCAGTTCAAGTAAATATACGCCATGTTAAATATTTAAGACGTCACTTGTTTTGACAAAAGTGACGTCTAATTTACCATGCTATATGTTTTAGACATCAGTTTTTTATTTAGTGAACGTAGTATTTATTAACCACGACGGTTTCTACGGTTTACACGTCGGTTTTTGCTTTATTTAGAGACGTTGATAAAAATATTTACGTCGGGTTTGGTAGTTGTTTTTGACATTTAACATTATTTAGACGTCTGTGTTTTTACTAAAACCATCGTCTAATATAGTCGAAAGTTGTCCTTTTATGCTTTTATGTATGAAATCGACGTCGGTTTAGTGTTTTTTATGACGTGTAATATATTAACCACGTCGGTTATTTACCGTCGTTATTTCATGTGTTAAAAGACGACGGTCGATTTCTCGTCGGTTGTAAAACGTTATACACGACGGTGGATTCCGTCATCTATTTCATTTTTGTAGTAGTGGTGGTTTACCTCATGAATATGAGCCCTACGTATTCATTCAATGTTCATGTTCCTTCTCAAGGTTATCCTGCTTCATCTTCATCTGCTTTTGGTATACTTGCTGTACCTATCTCCTCATCAGCTACTACTTGAGGTTATGCTAATCACAGGGATGGCAGAGGATAATCCTTTCAGGGTCACTCTTCATCTAATCGATCTCCTTCTCACTTTATTTAGTCATGACGCAAATGTTGTGGTGGGGTTAGAGTCTTTTGTTTTGGAATGTGAAGATGTTTTGTGAGTTCTTTGAGCACACATATTCTGTTTGTCTTTGCTTTGTTCTTTTCTTGAGTCTCTTGTGAGTTACTCATGAACTTTATATGAGGATATTGTACAAGTTCACAAAGTCCTTGTGCCATCACTGTCAGTCTTACTCAAAAACTTGAAGCCTCAGCACTAAATATGTAAATGTTGTATGAGCAGTCAATTTGTAGTGGCAAAAGGACAACAAAATGCTGCGCGAATTGGTGCTAACCTGGGCTACAGCCCAGGTGGCTTTTAAAATCCCAGCCCAAAAAAAAATTATAGCCCAATATCCTACCCTTCTTAGGAATCCTTTGCTTGCACTGCCTTGCACGTGGGGAATAAAAGAGAAAGTTGCAGCCTATAGCAACCGCACATAGGTGAAAAAACAAAAAAAAAAAAAAAAAAAAAAAAAAGGGAATGCACACAACTGGTGGAAAAAAGAAGAAATTTTTTAACTGTTTCTTAGAGTTGTTGACTTTGTCACCAAACTCATATTGCACCATTGCACACGTAAGGAACATTCTTGTTATGTTGCACTCGCCGGCTTAATTCAAGAAGCGAACGAAGCTCCCATATTTGTCAAGTACGGTAAGCTTCACTCAATATGTTGATGTTGAAATTTGAGAATTTTTTTGGATTTTATTTAGTAACAATTACAGATTTGCAATTGAGACTTATGATTTATTTATGAATTATCAAATAGGATTTGTAATTGATTTTGGTGTTCTTGCTTATCCAATAGGTTATACTTTAACTTTATAATATCGGATCATCATCCAAATCCAAAGAGATCAAAGACTACTCGGGATTTTTTTAAAAAGAAATAATGAAGAATCAACTAGCATGTGTTCCAACCCTTCTCTACCTCCTCCAATTTGTGAGGAGCAACCTCATTCTGAATCTCAAAGAGTTGAATCTAAAAGTTTAAGAGCTGAGTCTCAAAGAGCCAATTTTGATCAAGAAGTTGATACCAATTCTCTTGAGCGTGATCTAGGATTACGTCCTCAAATAGACACATTTCCGCCTAATCAATGTGATAATGTTCGAAGAGCATATATTCTCTTAGGACCATGTCAACCAAAACTAAAGGAATATCCATCCCACTTAGAAGGGAAACAAATGCGTCGATTTAATGGATTGGTCGAAGAGCATATATTCTCTTAGGTACTACACTCAGTTGAATAGATTGGTTGTGAAAATTAAGCTTAAAGTGAAGAGTTCATGGAAAATTATAATTGATATAACTCATTAAATGTTTAGCTAAAATATGAATGTTAACTTGAACATTTTCTCAAACATCTTAAGTCCATACCATATATTACACCATACATAATGTAGAGAAATTCCTTTATATCAACACTTGAACTAAAAATTACAACTGCGAAAACCCATATTTTACTCTAAATTCAGTATGTATATTGTTGTAAAAGAAAGGAATCAACACATTTTTGTTTTTATACAACACAAGCGATAGTCTAAATTACAAGGGAGGGGAATTTCTCATTTATATATAAGTTTTTATTCACTTAGTTCCATCCTACGTTTATTAGCTTTATTATTTGATTATAGTATGCCTTAGAGTTATTTGTTGGCCCCTTTGGAACCAATATGAATATTTCTACGCAGACAACAATTAACCAAGACATGGAAGATTCGACCAAAAAAAAACCAAAGACATGGAAGACTGTTAGTAGAAGAATATTTATTCACCATGCACACTCCTGTTTGTGCCTAATAAATCACGGCCATGAACTGGCCAAAGGCACCCCTTTTCCTCGACCCTCGCACTTGCTCATAAAACTGAAACGCAGCGTTTCGCCAAGGTGTTTGGCCTCCCTGAAAACAATAGAGGAAATGCCAAGGCACGATCATCTCGGCCTCGTTTGCAGGCCGAGGCCAAGGCCGAGCAAAATCAGTCCTAGAAGTATTAAAGTCAAATCATCACGTGATGACAGGGTCCCATGCTTCATTTAATGAGGTAATGCCGATGTTTATTGCAGTAAACCCACTGGCCATGAATAAGCGTTTAATGCATGAGGGAAGGTGGGAAGTGACTGAAGTCAGGGTTTGGCGACAGAAAACAGAGTGATTAGACGTGGACATTCTCACGAGAATTATTGCAACTTGAGAGATTGGGTGACTAACTATCAGGACAATAAATGCGTCCCCACGGCCAGTTGCGCGGGAACCATGATCAAGGGTGGCGGCCGAGATTCATCAGGATTCAGGGGGTCACACCACCATACTTCACGATCCCAAATGTCGATTGGACTACCCACTTGCGCTAATCAGGCTCCACCATGCAGATTTTCAGCCTTGATTATTCCTCCAGAAACTCTTCCTATAAATACAAAGCTCAAGACTACATTCAAAGAGTTCAAACACCAAACCCAAGCCTCCCGTGGAGCAACTTATATTTTCCTGTAATGTACTTTCAATATCTTTACATGCTTTCCTAGGAGTAGGGTTAGTTTGTAAGGGAAACCCATTCATCAATATATCATACGACCCTTGATTTTCAAGGCAGCGGAGCACCATCCTTGTTATTCGCTCATTCACCCCATATATCACACGACCGCCGCTCATTGAGCAGCGCGCCGGAGCATCGCCCTAAACCCACCATCGACACCACCACTAAACGGCCTTGTAGCTCAGGCCTTGAACCTGACAGCCGAGATTAGTTCCTCTCTTGGCTACAATCGTTTGATCAGAAGACAAGTTCACACAGGCGCACCATTCAACCATCTCCATTCACACCAACAACCTCGACGCACGGTAGACCGTGCTGGCACGCCCAAGCACAAACCGCACCGTACCCAAAAGCAGGAAGCTGCTTGTCAACGCATATCCCCTTGGCTCAGAACTTAAAGCTGTGAGATTTGCGCGGTAGACACTTTTGGCACGCCCAGTGGGACACTTGTCAAAAACTTATGGTAGAAACTAGGGCACAGGCAAAACTCAAAAACAAAGCAGTCGAAATGACTTTTGAGACTCCTGAGACCACTTCACCAGTCATCGAGACCGAACATTCTGTCGAGATCTCGGCCAGCGTTCCTATAACGACGGATCTCACGGCCGAGTCCATGCAAGAACAGGCAGTAGTAGAGGAGCTGATGTCCAAGCAGGCCTATAGGATAGAAACATCCTTTATGGCCGCAATGGACAGATTCTCCTCGGAGCTACGAACGCTTTCCAAGAGAGGATGCCGGCAACCTCGCCCACGACTCCTCCCAGGGCTGGACAGAGAGACCAAGAGCGCGAAAGGATCGAGCCTCACGGCGAGAGCAATAGCCTCGGCATCTTTGGCCGCACCCAAGCGTCAGGCTACGACCAGCATTCTTTGCCGCTGACAAACAGCTGGGGGCAGTCCCAGCCCACAGGGACGAATCCTGGACCAACCCATCCGGCAAAGACAGCATGCGGCCACTACACGCCTTAGCCAAGGCATTAAGGCGGGGTAATCCTGCGTTGTCTACGGTCCACGGCCCAACCCCTATTTTGGCCAACCAGGCGCGATCCGATCAGAGCAACGTGACCGAAGCTTTACCACAACAATGCGATCAGAAAGGCTTGACTGCCGCACTACCAGTACAAATACACGGTCCGGTCGTTCCGACGACAATGCAGATGCACCTAGGTTCCCATTATGATGCCATCCAACAAGCCAGGTGCTCATACCTCGATGGCTGGTGGACCAATCCTGCCTCGGTCAAACCCACGAGGTCCCTCTAAAACTACCCGGCTCGGTCGCAGCGGCCGAGCCCGTTGCTCAAACGGCCCGACAGGAATGGCCGTGAACGTTGCGCAGCAAGGCAGGCCATGTCGAGGGTTTCAGTTCGAAGACATCCGGCCTATCTTGAAAGACGGTTTAATATCGGGTGAGCTGGGGGCACCAGAGTTACCCAAGTCGTGCCTACAAGGGAACCTAGCGATTGGCACAATTTATTTCCTAAGGGTTTTTGGGCACGCCGCAATCTCAAATGGTTCGGCCGTGGGTACAACTCCTTGTGTCGTGGCCAACGGCCATGACCCAGGTAAACTATTGAAGCGAAGGGTTCGATTGCTTCAAGTTATCAGGCAACAGGGCCGAAAGAAGAAGAATTACTCGAGGAGAATGGCCCAGGAGTTCAGAGAATTCAAAACGGTCGAAACTCGACGCATACCACTCGACGCAAGTTCAAAAGAAAATGGCGCCGAGGACCTACGACAAAAGGTCAAGAAAAAGAAAAGAGGAAGGTAGGCAGACGGGATAAACAAAAGACGCGGCCATCGTGTAGAAGAGGAAAGTATATTTATGCAAATAAAATAAAAATGTTTGGGTATGGTTAATTATTACATCCTAGAAAAAGAAAAATTCAAAAAAAAAAGGGGGCAGCCGCTCGCTGCACGCCTAGACTCCTTCACTGAACATTTCCCGATCAGGCAGGTGATCCTCTCCAAGCGATGTCCCCGCCGTCAATGTCCGCCTGCCATCTCACACGGATCAGCTTCCGCTCGGGCAGGGCCTTCTTCGTTTCAGTCGCTTGCTTTGAGGATTTGCTTGGCCGAAGACTTTAGCGCGTTCCCAGCCGCGACCGCACCATCCCGACGCTGGAGTATGAGAGCTCGACGAGCCTGGAGCTCGGCAATCTGGGCCTCAACCTACGCAAGCTCTTCGTTCTCTCCGTTGGACAACGAGGTCATTCTCTTTCAATCGGGCCATTGCAGGTTGGACTTGTTGTTTGATCTCCACCAGATCCTGCTCAAGCGAGCTCCCTTCGGCCATCCGCGTAACGGCTTCAGCATACCGGCCGATCATTTCCTCGCCTTCGGCCAAGCTGGCTTGCAATTCATCCAGCTGAGCCGAATCCAGTAGGCCAAGCGCCATGGCCGTATCCAAGCAGGACCTAAACTCCGTAATCTCCCCGGTGGCGGTCATTTGATGAACTCCAAGGAGAAGGAACTCTCGGAGCCGCTCAAACAACGGTCTGGAATCCTCGTCCAGGGGAGCCGAGGCCGAGCTACCTCCTTCCTCATGAAGGCTGGCATACAGCTCCTCGAGATCATCAGAGGAGGTGGTCTCCTGGACATGAGAGAGACGTTGGATGAGAAACAACTAGCTTGGAAACATGGAAATAACAAAAGAAAGGGCTGAATACTAACAGCAAGCGAAAGTTCAGTCATGACCGCCGAAGTAGTCCGTAGGAGACTCGGCACGATCACGACCATAGCTCCAGTTACCGCCGTTTCGGCCATGACAATCGAATCCTGGGACGGCGGCGCAGGGGGCATGTCGCGGTAACCATGGACAGCGGCGGCGACGACTGGGGAGGCTGGAAGTAGAGATTTGGTCAGGAGTATAGTGCAGTTCTAAAAAAGAGGACAATAAAGCCAAGTATAGGGAAAGCGGATTCCTTACCGAGTGGAAGGCAATCCCACTTAGGCGATCAGGAGCGGATGGCAATGGCTCAATAGGCATGTCCGCTGCGGCTTCTTTGATGGCCTCCTCGCCACCCTCGTCGGTAGCCTCTTCGAGAGCTTCCTCAGCGGCCTCTTCGGCGGTCGCCTCAGCAACCTCCTCGGTAGTCTCCTCGGTAGGCAGTACTTCTGCGGACGCAATCTTAGCATCCAACGCCTCAACCACTTCCTCGGCAGTGGCCGCCTCCTCAACCGCCGCTTCTGCGGCTCCCACCTCCTCGACCACCACCTGGGTGGCGGCCGTTTCCTCGGCGTGCGGCACCTCGATCGCAGCCTCCTTGGCTATTACCACGCCCTGAGGAAGGAACCAGATTACCAAAATGCATAATAGGGGAAGAAGATGACCGAGAAAACAAAGAAAGGAAAAGAAGGCTAAAAGAGAAATACTTACGGCCACGGGGGGAGCTTCACTCACAATCGCATGAGGGACTTCCTCCTCACCTCCGCCCTCCGAAAGAGCAAAGAGGGTCCTTTTTCTCGGTCGCTCGCCGTCGCCGTCTCCACCACGGCACTTCTAGCCAGCCCACCCTCAGCACTTGGCACCTCTCGGCTCCTCTTACGACCCGGGGCTACATGTACAAAGAAGAAGAGGGAGGTGAGATGACTAGGGACGAAAGTGGCTCAGAGAGGCCAGTAAAGAATAATGTTAAATAAATAAAAGAGTAAGGCTTACCAGCGGCAGCGGTCGGTCGAGTTGGCGGGGAGGACGGCACGGTCCTGTGAGCCAGCGTCTTTCGCGCCCCCACCACAGGCACCGCCCCGGGAGCTGGGGCCGCAGTCGAGGGTAGGGCCGCGGTGGAAGTCACGGCCGTTGTTCCGGCCGAGGGAGGGGACGTCACTTTAGCCACGGCCACGGCCGGGGTACTCGATCGAGGAGGCCCGACTGACACCTTCTTCACTTTGGTACCCTTGGGGGTGAGAGGGTCCCAATCAGCGTTCTTCAGGGCCCCCCTCACAGCCTCTTCAACAGGCCGAGTGAATCTGGCCAAGATGCACTCCTCGTACCAAACCCTTCCATCCTCGTCATAGGCATTACGACGCAGCCAAGGCGTCAGGGTAAGGAAGGTCATCCCATGTTGAAGTTGGAAGGAGATGTTAGCCACGCCGTGCTGCTGGGTGACATCGGCCCTCCAGGACGATAGCCGGTTCGTTGAGAAGGGATGAAGTGGAGCCGTCTGAATCATGCCAAACTGCCACGCCACAAAGTTTGGCAGATAAACCTCAGCCCCGACCTTGGATAGGCCATAGTGAAGGTCGCGCAAGACCAAGAAGGAGCCCCAAATCTCCTTAAGATCATTCTCCATCTCGCCATCAGGAATGACGGAGAGGTTGTGAGTTAAGAATAAGGGGAATGGCCGAGTAAGGGAGACTCGGAACTGCGTACCAGTCCTCTCGGTCAAGCTGTAGAAAAACCTGTAGCAGAAGGCCGTGGCATTGTGCTTCCTGGGGGCTTGAGCAAAAGCATTGGCCAGCGGCTCGGTGTCGGCAATATTGACCGCCCCTCTCAGCTCGGGGAAGTAGGCTTGTAGCCAGAACTGGAAAGCCCAGAGCAGACCGCCATGCTTCAGCTTCATCCCGTCAGTGACGATGTCACGGAGCGTGCGGTAGATGTGGCTGAGCAAAAATGGACCGAGCACTAGCCTACCGCCCTGTGCGAGATAATCAGCCAAGTGGGCGAACTCCAGGGTGACCTTGTTCACCTGGGTGCATAATACAAACTTGCACAACCAGTACAGCAACAATGCGGCGTGCTCAACTTCCCCGAGAGGGGCGATGATGTCATCTTCGGTGCTATCCTCTACGCCGAAGTTGCTGTAAAAGCTGGAGTAGTTGAGCATGTTCTTCACCTTGTTCCCGGCGACCCTCGAAAGAGTGGGCCACGTGGCCCTAAAACTCCCTTCCGCCTCGAGAGCAACGAGTGCGGTGTTCACTTCCACACCGAGGGGAGAAAGGCCGAACAGGGTGGCCATGTCGAGCACAGTCGGCGTCATCATACCAAACCGAAAATTCATGGTGTTGGTGGCTGACGACCAAAAGCACAAGGCCGCAGCCAAGAGCGACCGATCCATGACAAGCGGTCGGTCGAACATCTTGATCAAGTGATAGATGCTTTGATCTTTCCATTGCTGGCCGAAGAAGTGCTCCATCCTCGGCAGCCATTTTTCCCAATCCAGGGTCGTGGTCGGCCATTGCTGCTGCGGCCTGACAACATTCCAATCTTGGAAGTCCCCCCCGTCAAAGGCCGAGAAGTCCACCAGATTGTTCTTCAAGTGTACCACCAGCCTCTCTGGCATTCCACCATCTATGGAGGGGCCGAGGACGCAAGAATCAGTGGCAACACCATCATCATCAATCCAGGGCGAAATGATGTCAGGAAGGACCGAGCCCTGGATTTGTCGGCAAATGTCTTCGAACTCCTTCTGGAAGGCTTGAGACCGAGCTTCAACGGAGGTGGGGGTGCTGGAGGCCATTAGAACAAATTTAAACTGGGTGTTTAGGAGGAAAATGCAGAGAAAAGGGTGTGAATGTGTACTGGAGGAAGGTCCAAAAAAGGGTGAGGGTTTGCAGGTTCTGAAAAGGGGGAAACTCAAGAGTAAAAGGGAGTTGCGAGTTCAGGCAAGATTCTCTGGTAACTTGGAAGTTCGAGAGCTTGGTAGGCTTGAAGGTTTGAGAGAAGGGTTTTGACAAAGCTTGGGCGTCTGAGAATTCTGAAAGCGTAAAGAGAAAGCGAGGAAGTCTGGGTTTTTATATTGGCGCTAGAATTCGAAACAAAAAGGCGTGTCTCTCTCTCGAGACGTAACGTTCTGTCAGCACACTCAACAGGCGCAAAGACATGTCAAGAGCCCAGAGGCCGTCGTTTCCTCTGACAAAACGAAGCGACGCCCTGGGCAATGATGGCCTGCACGACGTGCTTGAAGCATTAAATGCGCCGACCGGCCTGCGCATTTAATGCCCTAGTTGTCAATCACTTCAGAAGGAATGCTAAGGGTCCATCCCTTGGAATCCATTCGGCCCTTACCCATGCCAAGGCCGAAGAATCCAGGGATGTGGGGGCAATGTTTGTGCCTAATAAATCACGGCCATGAACTGGCCGAAGGCACCCCTTTTCCTCGACCCTCGCACTAGCTCGTAAAACTGAAACGCAGCGTTTCGCCAAGGTGTTTGGCCTCCCTGAAAACAATAGAGGAAATGCCAAGGCACAATCATCTCGGCCTCGTTTGCAGGCCGAGCAAAATCACGACCAGAAGTATTAAAGTCAAATCATCACGTGATGACAGGGTCCCATGCTTCATTTAAAGAGGTAGTGCCTCTGTTTATTGCAGTAAACCCACTGGCCATGAATAAGCATTTAATGCATGAGGGAAGGTGGGAAGTGACTGAAGTCAGGGTTTGGCGACAGAAAACAGAGTGAATAGACGTGGACATTCTCACGAGAATTCTTGCAACTTGAGAGATTGGGTAACTAACTATCAGGACAATAAATGCGTCCCCACGGCTAGTTGCGCGGGAACCACGATCAAGGGCGGCGGCCGAAATTCATCAGGATTCAGGGGGTCACACCACCATACTTCACGATCCCAAATGTCGATTGGACTACCCACATGCGCTAATCAGGCTCCACCATGCAGATTTTCAGCCTTGATTATTCCTCCAGGAACTCTTCCTATAAATACAAAGCTCAGGACTACATTCAAAGAGTTCAAACACCAAACCCAAGCCTCCCATGGAGCAACTTATATTTTCCTGTAATGCACTTTCATATCTTTACTTGCTTTCCTAGGAGTAGTGTTAGTTTGTAAGGGAAACCCATTCATCAATATATCATACGACCCTTGATTTTCAAGGCGCCGGAGCACCATCCTTGTTATTCGCTCATTCACCCCATATATCACACGACAGCCGCTCATTGAGCAGCACGCCCTAGCACCGCCCTAAACCCACCTGTCTGCCGCGCAAATCTCACGGCCTGGGTTTCCGGGCCGAGGGGATTCGCGTTAACACGCGGTTTCCTGCTTTTGGACGGGGTGCGTTTGTGCGCGAGCGTGCCAGCACGGTCTACCGTGTGTCGAGGTGTTTGAAGCGGGTGTAAGTGTTTGGATGGTGCGCCTGTCTGGACTCGTCTTCTAATCAAACGATTGTAGCCGAGAGAGGAACTAGTCTCGGCTGTAAGGTTCACGGCCTGAACTACAAGGCCGTTGAGTGGTGGTGTTTGGTGGGTTTTAGGGCGATGCTCCGGCGCGCTACTCGATGAGCGGCGGTCGTATGATATATGGGGTGAGTGAGCGAACAACAAGGGTGGTGCTCCGGCGCCTTGAAAATCAAGGGTCATTTGATATATTGATGAATGAATTTTCCTTACAGACTAACACTACTCCTAGGAAGCAAGTAAAGATATTGAAAGTGCATTACAGGAAAATATAAGTTGCTCCGTGGGAGGCTTTTGTTTGGTGTTTGAACCCTTTGAAAGTAGTCCTGAGTCTTGTATTTATAGGCAGAGCTCCTGGAGGGGTAATCGAGGCTGAAAATCTGCATGGTGGAGCCTGATTACGCCAAGTGGGTAGTCTAATCGACATTTGGGATCGTGAAGTATGGTGGTGTGACTCCATGAATCCCGGTGAATCTCGGCCGCCCCCCTGATCGTGGGTTCTGCGCTTCTGGCCGTGGAGACGCATTTATTGCTCTGATAGCCAATTACCTAATCTCTCAAGCTGCAAAGAGCTTTGTGAGAATGTTGGCGTCTAATCACTCTGCAAAGAGCTTGCTCGGTCTCGACCTCGGCCTGTAACCCTAGCCGAGATAACCATGCCTTGGTGATTTTTCTTGTTTCTCTGGAAAGCCAAACACCTTGACAAAACGCTGCGTTTCAGCTTGAGGCCGAGAAGAGAAGTTCCCCCGGAGAATCATGGCCGCGATTTATTAGGCACAAACATTGCCCCCACATCCCTGGATTCTTCGGCCTCGGCATGAGTGGGGGCCGAATGGATTCCAAGGGATGGACCCTTAGCCCTCCGAGGTGACTGACAACTGGGGCATTAAATGCGCAGTCCAGTCGGCGTATTTAATGCCTTAGGCACGTCGTGTAGGCCATCATTGCCCAAAGCGTCGCTTCGTTTTGTCAGAGGAAACGACGGCCTCTGGGCTTTCGACACGTCATTGTGCCTGTAATTCGCACGAGCCTTTACTCTGCTCTGTAATTCCAAACGCCGGCCGCCAGGTTTCTGTCATAATTTCGCGTGCTCCAGATGTGCTGTCTGGCCGTTTCGTTTCACGAGAATCATGCCACCTTTGAATTCTAGTATGAGCATGAGTATAAAAAAACCCACTCCTTCGCCTTTCCTTCACACCCCCAGACTTTTCTGAGTTCAATGCTTTTCAAAGCTCATACTGGCCTTTCCCAACTTCCTCAACCTCCAAAGGTTTGAGACCCTTCCATCACTCAACAGTCTTTTCCCTTCCTTTGGATATTCTGGCGCCCTCCTTTGATTTCTGGGCCTTGTCCTTCCACATTTCAACCTGCTTTAATGGCCCTCCTTACAATCCTTCCAGAACCAGAGAGCCATATCTATTGAGTCCTCCGTCTCAACAGTTTGGCCTTTTTCAGACGACTTGTCAATTTGAGGAGGACGGGAGGGCCTGGTACGATGATCCCACCATGGCCGAGTCCAATGGGCTGAGTACCTTGGTGACGCCCGTGGCCGAAGTGACGGCCCTTACCAAGTTGGGATGATGGTTCCCACCATGGCCAGGATAACAACTGCTTACCATGTCCAGAGTGACAATTGCTACCACGGCCTGAAGGATGGCCGTCGCCACTGCCAGGATGGCGACTGCTTACCACGTCCGGGGTGGTGGCCGCTCCTCGTGGCCTGGATGGCGGCCCCGGCCGCGATTGAAGTGACGGCCCTTCCTCTTAGCCTCCTTCATGCGGCGTGCACCCTTTTTCTTCCCACGGCCGGCCTTTTTAGGCTGGTCGAGGTTTCCGGCCGGGACTAATCGTCGGCAGGAATGGCGGGGATACGGCTTCGGGAGAAAGAAAGGCTCAACCGCTCAGCAAGAAGACCGTGAAGCTGTCGTACGTAGGTCTAGGATGTGATTTTCCTTATGTGTGTGTACTCGGCCATGACCTGGCCGTTTCCTTGTAATCGTGTCTCAACGAATAAAATGAATCATGAATTCTTGACCCATCTTTATTGTGTTGCATATTTCCTTTCATAACCTTTTCGCGGCCGTCTCCCATAATGACGGGATATATCTTTTTAAATATTGGCCGTTGATTGGTAAGTTGTGCCATTCTCCATCCCTGTCTTTTAACTGAAAAGCACCTCGGCCAAGGATTCGTTCAATAATGAACGGTCCTTCCCAATTAGGCGAGAATTTGCCGAACCGAGGGTCCTTCGTTCCAATAGGAAGCACGGCTCGCCATACTAAGTCGCCCTCGGCGAAAGTCTTTTGCTTAACCTTCCTTGTTGTAAGCCCTTGCCACGATCTGTCTTCGTGCTTGCAATTAAGTTTATAAGCATCGAGCCTGGATTGCTCCAAGTCCTCCAATTCTTGAACCATGGGCCTGCGTGTAATCCTTCCCTCTTGTCTGAGCTGCTCGGTCACCCGAAGAGACCGAACCCTTAACTCCAAAGGAACAATGGCGTCGTGACCGTATGTTAAGGCGTAGGGAGATGTTGCCTGTGGCCGATCGCTTTGAGACTCGGTAAGCCCAAAGGGCTTCGGGAAGTAGATCGTGCCACGCCCTAGGTTTCTCCTCGATCATTTTCTCAAGGATGCCCTTGATTACCTTGTTGCTTGCCTCGGCCTGTCCGTTAGACTGGGGATAATAAGGCGTTGAGTGGATCAATTTGATTCCCATACTTTCGGTATACTCCCGTGTTTCGGCCGATGCGAACACCGGGCCGTTGTCGGCGTGATTGTTTCTGGAATACCGAACCGATGGACAATGTGGCTCTCGAAAAATCTGACCACTTGTGCGCTGGATATTGATCGATAAGACTCGGCCTCGACCCACTTAGTAAAATAATCGGTCGCCACCAAAATCCATGCATGTTGGTTGGATGCGGCCGGATGGATTTTACCGATGATATCCACGGCCCACCCCTGAACGGCCAAGGTTTGGTAACCGGGTGGAAGGCGTCAGCCGGTACCCTTTGTATGGGGCCGTAGATTTGACACTTGATACATCCCTTCGCATATTCTATGCAATCTTTCAAGATAGTCGGCCAATAATAGCCGTGCCTTCGGATCAACCATCTCATCTTGACGCCAGACTGGTGAGCGCCGCAAATCCCTTCGTGAGACTCGGTCATGATGACCTTGATGTCTTCGGCGTTGGGACATAGGAGCAATAAACCGTCTGACCCCTTTCGATACAGCTCATTCTGATAAATCAGATAACACCGAGCTCGAAAACGTGTAGTCCTTTCATGGCTGCCGGAAGGTTGCGCAAATATTTCACTATGAGGTAGCGCCAATCGGCTTCGGCCATGTCGACCTCGTGGTAAGATCGGATGATGCGTTGCCATCCCTCGTTCGGCCAAAGCTGGCAAGGTACGCTTCTCGATCCTTATCACGCGGTCGTGGTCGGTGCCTGGGATTTACGCCTGACGCTACCTGGGCCATCTCGTTGGCCTCATGGTTCTCGGCGCGCGGGACGTGAACAAAAGAAATTCGGGAGAACCCATCGGCCGTGTTAGGGCCGTTACGTAATACATGGCTAAATTTTCGCTCGTACACTGGTATTCCCCGGTTAGTTGGTTAATCACCAGCTGAGAATCACCATAAACCAAAACGCGGGTCGCCTTCATCTCCTTTAAAATCTCGAGACCGATGATGAGTGCTTCGTATTCGGCCTGATTGTTGGTGCATTTGAAGTCGAGTTGGAATGCGAATTGCCACTTTGCCCCTGGGGAGATTCAATTACGACCCCGGCCCCTGACCTGGCCTCGGTACTGGACCCGTCGAAGTACATAGTCCAGTAATTCTTTTCCATCTGGGCCATGCCGATCTCAACCTCCAACTCTTCCTCCTGTCTCTGGGACGGGTGATGAGCCAGAAATCGGCCAAGCCTGACCTTTGACCGACTTCTGAGCCACATATTGAAAGGTAAACTCGGATAACGCCATCGTCCACTTCCCAATTCGGCCGCGTATAATCGGCCGAGTGAGCATGTACTTGATAAGGTCTGTCTTGGAAATAATCTGGACGACCGGGAGCATATAATGCCGCAATTTGGTGGCCGCGAAATAAGTGCTAGGCATAACTTCTCGATTGGTGAGTAGTTTAGTTCGGCCGTGTTGAGAGCGGCTCAAGTAATGCACTGCCTGCTCTCGCCCAGACTCGTTATTCTGAGCCAGCAAACAACCGATAGAGCCTTCTGATGCCGAAATGTAGAGCCTCAATGGTTTCCCTCTTTTTGGCGGCATAAGGACCGGCGGCTGGGACAAATATTTCTTGATGTCGTCAAGGGCCGCCTGATGCTCGTCCCCCATATAACCGTTCGGTGTCTTTTAGTTTAAGCAGAGGGGACAACGGCCGGATCTTTCCCGCCAGATTTGATATGAATCGTCTTAAGAAATTAACTTTGCCGAGGAAAGACTGGAGTTCCTTCTTGGTCCTCGGTGGAGGGGCCGCCATAATGGCCGTAGCCTTATTCTTGTCTACCTCGATTCCTCGTTGGTGAACCAAGAAACCGAGGAAATTCCCGGCGGTGACGCCGAAGGCACATTTCTTGGGTTCATTTTAGACCATGCCCGCATCCGGCCAAAAGCCTGCCGGAGATGTCCCACGTGGTCGGCCTTAGATGGGGATTTTACAACCACGTCGTCGATGTAGACTTCAACGGTTCGGCCTATAAGGTCGTGAAAAATCAGGTTCATAGCTCGCTGGGTCGCGCCGGCATTCTTTAGGCCGAACGGCATGACTACCCATTCATAGGTTCCGATAGCCCCGGGACACCTGAATGCGTTTTGTGGACGTCTTCCTCGGCCACGAAAATTTGATTGTAACCTGCATGGCCGTCCATAAAAGACAAAAGCTCGTGTTTTGCGGCCCCATCTACCAGGAGATCTGACATAGGCATGGGGTATTCATCCTTGGGGGTTGCGAGATTGAGGTTTCTGTAATCAGTGCAAACCCTCAAGCCCCAGTCCTTTTTAGCACCGGCACAATGTTGGCCAACCACTCGACGTATCGGGCTGTTCGGATAAAGCCGGCTTTAAGGAGCCGTTCAATTTCTTCCTTAACTTTGAGCTGAACCTCGGTCGAGAAACGCCTTGGTGGCTGCTGGAACGGTTTGAACCCCTCCTTGATTTTTAATTCGTGCTCGACCAAACTCCTTGGTAAACCTGGCATCTCATGATAATCCCAAGCAAAACAATCCTTATATTCATGGAGCAGGCCGATAATTTCGGCCGCTAACTCAGGATCCAAAAGATGGCTTACAAAAAGAGGCCGTGGTTCGGCCTCTGACCCTACATTTATTTCTAACAAAGGGTCCTGGACTTCGGGGTAGTCATCCTCCATCTCGGGGCGCTGTTTCCAGGTCGTCCAACGTTAGAACGTCCGCCTCGTCTGATTCGTGGAGAAATTCAATCAAGTTGATTGGCGAATTCGGCCGCAAAGACTCCTCCGCCCAGTGTTCCAGCAGTCTTTCCACCAAATCTTTCACGGCCGCCGCTCCCTCTTCTTTAGTGGCTTTGTCTGTCATCTATAGGCTGGTGAGGTCGATCAACACTTCGCGCGCCGAATCCTGGCGGATATTCTCGGCGCCTAATTCCAATACCTTCTGGGCCGTTGTTCTGGTTGGTCGGCCTTCTGCATCGTGGCCGGTAAGAACAACCCACCCAACATCATCGTCGTAATCCGAGCCTGAACGGCGTTGGCCTCGAAAGGTTTTTCGTCGGCGGGTGTATAGACACCTTCTGACCGTCCCAAAAGAATAATAATTGGAAGAGAGAAGACGGTATGCACCCGGACTGGTGGATCCAGTCGCGGCCGAGCAATATGTTGTAGTCGACTGGACTCGACCACGTAGAAAGCCGCGACCCTCGTCTGGTCGGCTACGGTAATTTTTAACGGCAACACGCCAATGGTTTTGGACTTGTCGCCGACGAAGCTACTCATGACAACATCGCTGGGGATGAGGTCCTCTTTTGATTTGTCCAGCTTCTTCATTAAGGAATACGGAAGGATGTTGACCGTTGCCCCACAGTCGACGAACACTTTGGACACGGGCACCCCTCAATATGAGCCGAAATATATAACGGTTTGAGGTGTCGATATTTGTTCGGCTCGTCTCTAGGTATGACCTCGTTAAAAGCCACGGCCAACAATTCTTCTTTTGTTTTTGGCCTCTGACCAAGCTGCTCCTCGGCCACGTCATCATCCAGGCCGTTTATCTGTCCCCCTGGTGCTGAAAATTCGGATGGCAGTACCAAGACCATGTTGATGCTGAACTCCTCTTGCTCCAGTGGGTTCCCCCTGCCAGCTCCCTCTTCGGCCTCGCGGCCGTCTTCGGTGAAGACCTCTTCTTCGGCCATCCTGAGGATCCCCTCATATTCTCCATCTGAGATCCCTAAAGTCGGGTCGTCTTCGGCTTCATGCCCGAAGAAAGGATCACCAAAGCCCTCGATTATGGGCCCCGCTGTTTCCGGGATATCGACTGCGGGTTTTGGTCTCAGAGGGTTCCGAGCCTCATCCCTCCTAAGGGCCCGTCTAGCGTTTGCCAAGGTGTCCCTGGATATCAAGTAATCGTCCAGGCGGCTCACCCTGGCTTTCTCCTCAGTTGTCAGGCCAAAAACAGTATCTGCCGGAGTTACCGAAAAATACTGACGGAGTATTCTAAATCGCCCTTGCTAAAAGGGGCGTCGGCCTCCAATCCGCCGAGGTCGGGTTGGTAACTCAGCAGACTCTTCGCTCTGGCCTCTCTATTCGCCTGGTATACGGCCTTAATGGCCGAATCAGAGCTGCGGGTGATGAGGACGCCTCTGCCTTCGTATTTTTATTTTAGCCTTGACCCTAAGGTTCGGGCCTAACTGCACAATTTCACGGCTCGCAGGAGTCATCCTGTACAGATCTGTCATGGCCGAATGGTCTTTTCTATGAAATCCTTTCAGAAGGACAAACCGCGGCCGAAAAGGGGGGTTTCTCCGTCTCTCGGGTTAGCTTGTTGACGACAACCTTCGCCAGTCTTCTTTACGATCGCGGCCTTTGGCTGGACCAAAATGGGCAAGGGTCTGAGGGGACCTTTGTTCCCCGTAGCGCGCCAGGTCCTCAAAGGCTTGTTGCTGGCCGCTGTCGCCATGGGGGACGCAATCGATTCAGATGATGCCCGTCTGCAGCCATGGTGTTTCTTTGCCGTTTCGAGCCTTCGGTTTCGGCCGTCTGCATCCTGGCCTGCTGAACTTGCCTCTGCATTCTTCTCAGCTGGGTTTTTGTCAGTGGTTCGGCCCTGCCCCCATGCCGTGAGTGAATACCAACGGTCGTCATGCATAACGGTGGTTTGAAAGTTCCTAACCGCCTAGGACCGGCCTCATCCTTGGGACCTGCCGAGGCACCGTAGGTTTGCGCCCCCAATCGTTCAAAAACTGTCCTGCCGGCCGGGCGACGGCTTGTAATGACCGCCGAATTTCTTTACGGTTGGCTGCGACGGCTCGGCGGCCTTCCTTTTGTTTTCCTGCGGCCTGGACTGACCGATCTCATGTTTGCAATGCTCGCACAACAATGGCTCCGGTTCGGTCAATGGCCCCCTTCTCTTTTGCCATCCAATGAGTTCCGCTATGCCCGGCCGGTTAGTTGGGCGTCGACCATGTTGACAACAGGTGGGGGAAATGGCTTAGAGTCAACCTGCATGGCCGCCTTCTCTGGGAACTGAAGCTTCTTCTCATCAATCAATTTCTGAATGACATCTCGCAGGACAACACAGTTGTTGGTATTATGAGACCAAGAACTATGGTATTTGCAAAACGTCTTTCCTTTGAGCTCTTCGGGTTTCGGAATTTTGTGGCCGAAAGATAAATTGACCATTTTTTGGCCAATAGCAGGTCGAAAATAGCCTCGACCCTCGTTTAGATCGAAAGTGTAGGCCTTCGTTTCCCGCGTTGCAAATTTAGCGTCAGGAATTTTCGTACGGCTGTTGTCAGTCTTAACAAGCCCTTTGCAGACGAAGGGTTTGTCTATGCTCACTTCGGCCGAGCTCATCTCTACCTCGTCACCCTCGGCCCTTGTGGAGCCGTCTGTGTCGGCGTAGCTGACGATGGGATTTCTGTAATAAGTCCCTTTCGAGGCCGCCTTCTTCTGCATCTCCTCTTTTAACAAGGATGCATACCTGTCCACTTTGTTGGTCAGGTCGTGCATGTCCCGGAACTCGATACACTGGAACTTCTTCCGGTATTCGAACTCTAATCCCTCTTCGGCCATTTTGACGAACTCTCTCTCTGGTAGGTTCGTGCGACACCAATTCATACAGGTCTTGAATCGTTGTAGGTAATCACGAGGTGATTCGTCCGATGCTTGGCTCATCCTTGCCAGCTCGGCGACTGTTATCTCTCGGTTGGTCTGATAGAAATGTTCGTGAAATACTCTTTCCATATCAGACCAATCCCTTATCGAGTTTGGTGGGAGGTTGATAAACCAAGAGAATGCAGCGCCGGTCAAAGAATGGACAAATAAACGGAGCTTCTGGCGTCCGAATCGGCCTCCCCACACTGGGCCGTGAAACGGCCTATGTGTTCAATGGATGTGGCCTGCCCATCCCCGGAGAACAACATGAATTCAGGCAACCGATAATTCCGGGGGGAGAAGGACTCGGTCGATTTCTGGTGGGTACGGCCGAGTATATCTTGGCATGTCCGGCCGCCTCTGGGCTAGACCGTCCTCGATCATCCGCCGAACGTCCTCGAATCGGAACCCTGATGCGGTGCCTCCTGCAGGACCGCATTCTGTCGTGGGACCTGGTGCACGTCGTTGTGTGGCCTAGCCTGCGTGGCCGCTTGAACAAGGGGCTCGGTCTGAATGACCGAGTTGATTGATCCCAAGTGAGCGCCGTGGGCTTGGACCAGGGGCGTGTGCGTTGATGCTGGGACGGCCGACTCGTAGTGGAGGTGGGTGCCTAGCGGTGACAACGACGCCTGTGATGATGGGTGAAACAGTGGTATTGCTCTGACCGTATTGTTGTGACAATACAGTGGCTGCGTTGTTTGGACCAGGATGGGTGTGGACGGCCGCAGTATGAACTGGGCCGAGTGGATGGATCGTAGGATGTACAGGGCTGCTGTGCCCTAATGACACGGCTAAAGCATGGAGCGGCCCACGCACTATCTCTGCTGAGTAGGTTGGCCCAGGACTTACCCATGTGGTCTGGACTGCCCCCAACTGTTTGTCGGTTGGCACCGAGTGTTGGCCGTAACCTGATGCTTGGGGGTGAGCCGAGACGCCGAGGTTGCTGCCTTCGCCGTAAGGCTCGATTCTTTCACGCCCTCGGCATCCTTTCTTGAAAAAGCGTTCGCAGCTCCGAAGAGAACCTGTCCATTGCGGCCATGAAGGATGTCTCTATCCTGTAGGTCCTGCCTGGACATCATTTCCTCTACTGCCGCTTGCTCCTGCATGGATTCGGCCGAACGATCCGTCGTTACCGGGATGCTGGCCGAAATCCCGACCGAATGTACGGTCTCGGTGATTGGTGATGTGGACTCAGGGGTCTCAGAAGTCATTTCGACCGTTTTGTTTTTGAGCTTTGCCTGTGCCCTGGTTTCCACCATAAGTTTTGACAAGAAGGTCCCACTGGGCGTGCCAAAAGTGTCTGCCGCGCAAATCTCACGGCTTGGGTTTCCGGGCCGAGGGGATTCGCGTTAACACGCGGTTTCCTGCTTTTGGACGGGGTGCGTTTGTGCGCGAGCGTGCCAGCACGGTCTACCGTTCGTCGAGGTGTTTGAAGCGGGTGTAAGTGTTTGGATGGTGCGCCTGTCTGGACTCGTCTTCTAATCAAACGATTGTAGCCGAGAGAGGAACTAGTCTCGGCTATAAGGTTCACGGCCTGAACTACAAGGCCGTTGAGTGGTGGTGTTGGTGGGTTTTAGGGCGATGCTCCGGTGCGCTACTCGATGAGCGGCGGTCGTATGATATATGGGGTGAGTGAGCGAACAACAAGGGTGGTGCTCCGACGCCTTGAAAATCAAGGGTCGTTTGATATATTGATGAATGGATTTTCCTTACAGACTAACACTACTCCTAGGAAAGCAAGTAAAGATATTGAAAGTGCATTACAGGAAAATATAAGTTGCTCCGTGGGAGGCTTTTGTTTGGTGTTTGAACCCTTTGAAAGTAGTCCTGAGTCTTGTATTTATAGGCAGAGCTCCTGGAGGGGTAATCGAGGCTGAAAATCTGCATGGTGGAGCCTGATTACGCCAAGTGGGTAGTCTAATCGACATTTGGATCGTGAAGTATGGTGGTGTGACTCCATGAATCCCGGTGAATCTCGGCCGCCTCCCTGATCGTGGATTCTGCGCTTCTGGCCGTGGAGACGCATTTATTGCTCTGATAGCCAATTACCTAATCTCTCAAGCTGCAAAGAGCTTTGTGAGAAAGTTGGCGTCTAATCACTCTGATCTCTATCACCAAATCCTGACTCCAATCACTTCCCACCTTCCCTCGTGCATTAAATGCTCATTCTTGGCCAGTGGGTTTGCTGCAATAAACAGAGACCTTGCTTCATTAAATGGAGCGTAGGACCCTGCTGTCACGTGATGATCTGACTTTAATGCCTTTGGCCGTGACCTTGCTCGGTCTCGGCCTCGGCCTGTAACCCTGGCCGAGATAACCATGCCTTGGTGATTTTTCTTGTTTCTCTGGAAAGCCAAACACCTTGACAAAACGCTGCGTTTCAGCTTGAGGCCGAGAAGAGAAGTTCCCCCGGAGAATTCATGGCCGCGATTTATTAGGCACAAACACCACCATCGACACCACCACTAAACGGCCTTGTAGCTCCGGCCGTGAACCTGACAGCCGAGATTAGTTCCTCTCTCGGCTACAATCGTTTGATCAGAAGACAAATTCAAACAGGCGCACCATTCAACCATCTCCATTCACACCAACAACCTCGACGCACGGTAGACCGTGCTGGCACGCTCGCGCACAACCGCACCGTACCCAAAAGCAGGAAGCCGCGTGTCAACGCATATCCCCTCGGCCCGAAACTTAAGGCCGTGAGATTTACGCGGTAGACAACTTCTTTACCTAAGCAACTTTGCCTCAAATCCTAGCAGTTATTACTAACTTTGCAGATATTGGAGGTGGCATTCCTATTATAAATTAATTGTCAATTAGTTGTTGCACTCTCATTCATTTGGACAACTTAC
Source organism: Prunus yedoensis (assembly GCA_005406145.1). Lineage (NCBI taxonomy): Eukaryota > Viridiplantae > Streptophyta > Magnoliopsida > Rosales > Rosaceae > Prunus > Prunus yedoensis. The sequence goes on along the minus strand of BJCG01001743.1, from coordinate 31,718 downwards.
GTTTACAACTTAGTGACTATGTTTTATCTTTAGCTTGAAGTGGAGTTTACCGTTTCAATAAGTGTCACAGCACTTGGACGTAAGTTTCTTGGCAGTTATCAATAGGGTATAGCTTGGTTGGTTGAGCTCTTCCACCTCCATCTATGTGGACAGAGGTTCGAAACCTCCATATACCCAATGAATATTTTTGTAAAACCCCCTCCCCCAATCACTTTGTACTCTTGACGATTACACGCAGCAACTGACATTAAAAGAGTGGCAGACAATTATAAGATACATAGATAGATTTGACTTAGCTCTTTTTTTGTTTTTCATGTCAGCGAGTCTAATAGTCATGGTGGGTGTCGTGGGTCACAGATGTTCACTTGCTCAAGCTGGCGAGCCCTAGATCATAATTTTAATTTTGACTTAGTTTTGTTTTTTTTTAAATGAAACTTTGAATTAACACTACTTATGTGGAACTTATAAATTAAAATTTATTGTTGGTCAAATTGTGAATTTGAGGTCATAGTGGATGTGTTAGAGATTGTAGCATTTCGATGAATTTTTCAGAGTTATGATGAATTTTTGGTGAATTTTGGGTTGGAGGTCTTGTGGCCCAGACTGGGTCCTAAGCGCAAAAGTCAGGCAGTCATGTCCAAGTTGGGAGTCCTAAATACCAAGTTTTGAGAATTGAGTGCGATGTATTCGTGTGATGTTAAATTAGTGAATAAGAAAGGAGAGGAAAAACATGAAACAAAAATTCAAGTGTCCAAACTTGAAAATTGTTTTCATAAATAATGGTTTGAAAAGAAATGAAAATTGCCACCCAATATGTTTTTCATTTTTGGGTTTCAAAATAACTAAAAATAAAATGTTAAAAGTTGAAAAATGGTTATCAAACTAGCCTCAAAATTACTTATTTGCAAATAGCAAGTTATGATTTAATGCCAAAGGGAAATTCTGTTTTCAAGGAAATTGCAAATCTGCAAGCCTTTATCTGGAAGAACAGTCAGTGTTATTTTACTGTTGTAGGGGCTTTTTCATTCGAGCAGCTTGACGAATGGGCCTGGGCTGCTGTAAAGAGCAAATGGCTGGAATCGCCCCTTGTGTCTGAGTTCAAGAATGAAACCCAAAGTGTGCTTCGCAAAGGTAGCGGAGCCTTAGGAAACACCCTAGTTATCTTCACCAACAAAAAAGACAATTGCTTGCAGATAAATATTTAGGCTTGGCATGAGAAGCTTGTGGCATGGGAGCTGAGCATTCATGAGTTTAGCATGAGAGAGAGAAGGCTTGGGTTTCCTATGAGAAACATAGGCTCGAAGTAAGGGGAAGAGAGAGTTTTTGGAGGATTTGTTGAGGAGAGAGAGGAAGAGATGAGGAAGAGGAATGAGTGGCTTGAGCAAGTTTCTGGCAGCTTGACGAAAGTTCGTCAAGTACTGGAACAGTTCTGCCAAAGGGAAAATGGGGATGAAGGATGAATAGTGCACAAAATTGCTAGGTTTTGAAGATGAGAGGGAAGCTTGCTCTCTGGATATGTGTTATGAGAGAGAGAGCGAGGAAGAAGATGAAAGCATGGGTGGCTTTAGCATATTTCCAGCAGCTTGACGAAAGCTTCGTCAACTCCAAGGCGATTTGACAGAAGGAAAAATGGGAAGCAATGGAAGAACAAGGCTTGAAATCGGAGGATTCTAGAGATGAGAGATGATGCTTGCTCTCCCTAGATGTGGGTTTTGAGAGAGAGGAAGGAGGAAGATGGAAGAACAAAGCATGAAATTGAAGGATTCCAGAGGGGATGCTTGCCTTCGATCGGTTTTGTTGTGTGTTTTGCTGGGAAGAAAGTGGCTCCTTTATAGGCGTTAAAAACCTTAATTTTGTCAAGCCACCCTCTCCCATTTTCCTCACTTTCTTCCATTTACTCTTGTTTGGTGAAATTTCCCTAGCCTGAACCCATAGGCACGCGGCCTTTTGGGGTTCCAAGGTCCACAGGCAGCTGGACTTCTCCATGTGGGTGAGGAGCCGCCCACTTTTGTTTCTTGTTTTCTCACCAAAGCTTGAAGAGGAAAGAATGGGTAAGGGTGCTTGGTCAAAAAGGTGATCAGCACATGGGTTTGCTTGGTTTTGGTGGTTTGGCGGCAATATGGTTTTAACAGAGATGCACGACATTGGATATTTTATAAGGTGCTGGGCTGGCTGTTTTGTTTCCAGAGCCTTGTGAGTTCCCTTTGATTTTGTCAGACAGTTGGAAGCTTTGGCTAATGTGGGATTTTCTCACGTGTTATGGGCTATTAGGTTTCTTAAGGTGATGGGCTACTAGGTTCTTCTCTCATGCTTACCCATATGTTTGGGCTCAAGGAATGGGATTGAGTTTTGGTGCTCCCAAGTAGCCCAAAACTTCCACTCCTTGGACCATCAATGGGCCTCGTGAATACTCGTAACCATCCATACCACAACCCACTCAGCAAGCCCCAGGCGTTCGCGTGGCTTGGGACCACTTAAGCTTGTAGCGTGGCGTGTTGCTTATTTGCTTAGCGTGGCATGTGTGTAAGCGCATATGATGAACTTTCGCGTGCCCAAATCGGGTTTCTTCTCGATAAGGTATAGTATTGGGCCTAGATTATATTTGGGCCTAGCCTTGGATTTTTGGGCCCCAACATTAGCCCCCTTAATTATTAGGGCCATGGATAGGTGCTGGAATGGGCCGAATAATTAAACTCGACCCAAAAGTCAAGTTCAGCGTGGTTATGTGACCCTTCTCTTCCCGCATGCATCATGATGGGCTTCCAGCAATTACTTGCAATGTCCCAGATAATAACTTCCTCCTTCTTTTTCTTTTATTATTATTTTCTTATTTTCCTTCCTCTTTATGTGCACCAGAGTAAATCCTTCTCTCTACCACTTTCCACTTCTTTTCTTTTCCATTCTCCAGCGCCCTCAGAGCGAGAGAGCGAATGAGATCGAGGAGAGCCGCCCTTCTATAGCTGTTGGAAGGAGCTCAAGCCAAACTCGACTCCGTCATTCCCCGCACGAAGAAACCCACTTGCCGTTGTTGAAAGAGATTGTCTCTGTGCAGACTTTTCTTCCAAAATTCCCAATTCCTTATTTCTTAGTGCATCTGAGGCTATCCTTTGAGGGGGTTAACAAGGTATGCCCTTTTCTCTTACAATTTCTTGAATCTATTGAGGGGTTTGTTGGGTTCCTCACACCTATGGATTTTGCTCTTTGTTTTGGCAGCCAGGCACCCACTACTTTTGGCCTATCTTTTGTTGGAGTAATCGTTAGCAAGGAAGGGTTTGTGTCAGTTTTGGGGTTCTCCCCCTTTTGATTTATTTCTTTTTGCAAGCTGCTAGAAGAGTGCGAACTTTGTGAGAAGAAATCCTTGGTATGGATTGCATCCTTTTCTTTTTTCCATTTTCTTCCCCTTTTTTTAATCATGTGTTGGCTCTCTTTGTGCTAGTAAAAAGGCTGAACTTTGCACAATGTGCTTTTTCTATGTAGGTGTATACGTCTCTGCGTCATATTCCCTGCTATTGGAAGCTTTGAGTGCAACAATTTCGCAACTTGGCAATTTGGATTTCTATCTCGGTTTCTCGGTAAATAGTTCTGCTCCTTTTCTAGAATCACGAGTCTTTCTTTTGGCTTTGTAGGAATAGACATAGACTGGTGTTTGGCCTAGGCTCATTTTTCCTATGAACACGTGCTTGATTAACTTTGGGCTTTGTCCTATGTCGCTGGAAAAGGGCTATTGAGAAACTGACATAATGCATGTTTTGCAATGCTTGAATTTTTTTTTTTTGCATTTTCGAGAGAGAATTTGTTTGCCATGAGAATTGCTTGAGAATTTTGCTTGCCAAAGGCTTGAGTAATAAATTGCATGATGCTGTTTGTGCCTAATAAATCACGGCCATGAATTGGCCGAAGGGGCCCCTTTCCTCGGCCCTTGCACTTACCAGTTAGACTACAAACGCAGCGTTTTGCCAAGATGCTTGGCCTTCCTCAGGACAAGAGGAAATGCCAAGGCACGAACATCTCGGCCGCGATTGTAGGCCGAGGCCGAGGACGAGGCCGAACGAAATTACGGCCAAAAGCATTAAAGTCAAATCATCAAAGTCAAATCATCACGTGGTGACAAGGTCCCATGCTTCATTTAATGAGGTAGTGCCTCTGTTTATTGCAGTAAACCCATTGGCCAAGAACAAGCATTTAATGCACGAGGGAAGGTGGGAAGTGACTAGAGTCAGGATTTGGCGACAGGAATCAGAGTGATTAGACGTGGACATTCTCACAAGAATTCTTGCAACTTGAGAGATTGGGTGACTAGCTTTCAGAGCAATAAATGCGTCCCCACGGCCAAATTGCGCGGGAACCACGATCAAGGGCGGCGGCCGGGATTCACCAGGATTCAGGGGGCCACACCACCATGCTTCACGATCCCAAATGTCGATTGGACTACCCACTTGCGCTGATCAGGCTCCACCATGCAAATTTTTAGCCTCGATTGCTCCTCCAGGAGCTCTTCCTATAAATACAAGACTCAGGACTACATTTGAAGGGTTCAAACACCAAACCAAAGCCTCCCACGGAGCAACTTATATTTTCCTGTAATGCAGTTTCAATATTTTTACTTGCTTTCTTAGGAGTAGTGTTAGTTAGTAAGGAAAATCCATTCATCAATATATCATACGACCCTTGATTTTCGAGGCGCCGGAGCACCATCCTTGTTATTTCGCTCACTCACCCCATATATCATACGACCGTCGCTCACTGAGCAGAGCGCCGGAGCACCACCATCAACACCACCATTAAATGGCCTTGTAGCTCAGGCCGTGAACCTTACGGCCGAGATTAGTTCCTCTCCTGGCCACAATCGTTTGATTAAAGGTCAAGTCCAAACAGGCACATCATTTCACCACTTTCATCCAAACGACAACTCGAAGCAGGAAGCCGCGTGACCACGCACATCCCCTCGACCCGGAACTCTAGGCCGTGAGATTTGCACGGCAGACACTTTTGGCACGCCCGGTGGGATATTTGTCAAAACTTATGGTGGAAACCAGGGCACAGGCAAAGCTCAAAAATAAAGCAGTCGAAATGACTTCTGAGATTCCTGAGTCCACGTCACCAACCACCGAGGCCGAACATTCGGTCGGGATCTTGGCCAGCACTCCAACAACGACGAACCGCTCGGCCGAGTCCATGCAAGAACAAGCGGTAGTGGAGGAGCTGATGTCCAAGCAGGCCTACAGGATAGAAACATCCTTCATGGCAGCAATGGACAGATTCTCCTCAGAGCTGCGAACGCTTTTCCAAGAGAGGATGCCGATAACTTCGCCCGTGACGCCTCCTAGAGCCGGACAAAGGGGGCAAGAGCGCGAGAGAATCGAGCCTTACGGCGAAAGCAGCAGCCTCGGCATCGCTACCCCTACCCAAGTATCAACCTACGGCCAGCATTCTTTGCCGCCGACAAATAGCTAGGGCAGTCCCAGCCCACATGGGCGAGTCCTGGACCAACCTACTCGGCAGAGACAGCACGCGGACCACTCCACGCGTTGGCCGTATCGTTGGGGTACAGCAGCCTCACACATCCCGCAATGCATCCACTCGGCCCAGTTCACACTGCGGCCGCCCACACGCATCCTGGTCCAAGCAACGCGACCGCTGTATCATCACAACAGTACGGTCAGAGCAATTCGACCGTCTCGCCACCATTGAAGGCGTCGTATCCGCCAGGCTCTCATCTTCACTACGGGTCGGCCGTTCCAGCGTCAACACATATGCACCTGGTCCAAGCCCACGGCGCTCATCTGGCGTCGACCAGTTCGGTCGTCCCGACCGAGCCTCTTGTCCCGACGGCCCCGCAGATAAGGCCACAGAATGATGTACCGCAGGCCCAGCAGGAGGCACCACCTCAGGGGCTCCGACTAGAGGATGTACCGCCAGAAATCGATCGAATCCCTCTTCCCCGGAACTATCGATTACCTGAATTCATGCTGTTTACCGGGGATGGGCAGACCTCCTCCATTGAGCACATAGGCTGTTTCACAGCCCAGTGCGGGGAGGCCGATTCGGACGCCCAGAAGCCCCGTTTGTTTGTCCATTCTCTGACTGGCGCGGCGTTCTCATGGTTCATAAACCTCACGCCGAACTCAGTAAGGGATTGGCCTGATATGGAAAGAATATTCCACGAACATTTCTATCAGACCAATCGAGAGATAATGGTCGCTGAGCTGGCAAGGATGAGCCAGACGTCGGACGAATCACCTCGTGACTACCTGCAGCGGTTCAAGACGTGCAGAAACTGGTGCCGCACGAACTTACCAGAGAGGGAGTTTGTCAAGATGGCCGAGGAAGGTTTGGAGTTTGAGTACTGGAAGAAATTCCAGGGAATCGAATTCCGGGACATGCATGACTTGACCAACAAGGTGGACAGATATGCGTCCTTGTTAAAGGAGGAGATGCAGAAGAAGACAGCTTCAAAGGGGACCTACTACAGGAATCCCATTGTCAGCTATGCCGAAGCAGGCGGCTCCGCAGGGGCCGAGAGCGAGGAACTGGAGATGAGCTCGGCCGAAGTCAACATAGACAAACCCTTCGTTTGCAAAGGGCTTGTTAACGCTGACAATAGCCGTACAAAAATTCCGGACGCTAAGTTCGCGACGCGGGAAACGAAGTCCTACACCTTTGATTTGACGAGGGCCGAAGCTATCTTCGACCTACTTTTGGCTGAGAAAATGGTCAAGTTGTCTTTCGGCCGTAAAATACCGAAGCCCGATGAGCTCAAAGGGAAGACGTTTTGCAAATATCACAGTTCTTGGTCTCATAACACCAACAACTGCGTTGTTCTGCGAGACGTCATCCAGAATTGATAGATGAAAAGAACCTTCAGTTTCCGGAGAAGGCGGCCATGCAAGTTGACTCCAAGCCGTTCCCTCCACCTGTCATCAACATGGTCGACGCCCAACTCCCAGCCGGGTATAGGGAAACTCGTTGGACAGCGAAAAAGAAAGGGCCAGTGGCCGAGTTGGAACCACTACTGTGCGAGCGTTGCAAACATGAGATCTGCCGGTCCAGGCCGCAGGAGAACAAGAGGAAAGCCGCCAAGCCACCGCGACCAACCATGGAGAAGTTCAGCGGCCAGTATGACCGTCGGCCCGCCAGGAGGGCGATTTTCGACCGGTTAGGACCACAGACCCACGGGGACTCGAGGGGGCCCAAGGGCGAGGCCACCTCTAGGCCGGTTAAAACCTTCAAACCGCCGTTCATAAAGGATGACCGCTGGTACCATGCGCGGCCTGGGGGCAAGGCCGAACCGCTAACGAAGACCCAGATAAGGAGAATGCAGAGACAGGTTCAGCAGGCCAGAATACAAACGACCGAGGCCAAAGGCTCCAAGCGCCAAAAGAAAATGGCAGCTGCAGACGGGCCGCCCCCCACTCCAATCGTCCCCTCACCAGCAAAAGCGGCCAGTGCTAAACCTCTAAGGACGTGGCGCCCTAGGCAGGGCGAGAGCCCCCCTACAACATCAGCCATTCTGGCACAGTCGAAGGCCGCCGTTTTTGAAGGAACGGACGAGGTTGTCGTCGACCTCTACGATAGAAGGGACCCCCCTTTTTCGGCCAACGGTCTGTCTTTTCTCAAAGAATTTCACAAGGACCATTCAACCACGGACTTATACGGCATAACCCCTGAGAGTCGTGAGATCGTGGAGTTGGCCCTTAAAAACACGAAGGTAGAGGCGCTCCTCATCACCAGCAATTCTGACTCGGCCATTAAGGCCGTATACCAGGCAAACAGGGAAGCAAGAGCAAAAGGTCTGCTAGGTTACCAGCCCGACCTCGACAGATTAGAGGCCAAATCCCTTTCAGCAAAGGCGATTTGGAATATCTTCGCCAGTATTTTTCTGTCACTCCGGCGGATACCGTTTTTGGTCTAACGACCGAGGAAAAGGGCCGGGTGAGCCACCTGGACAATTACTTAACGGCCAGGGATACATTGGCGAAGGCTAGACAGGCCCTCAAGGAGGAGGTTGGGGCTTCAGGTCCTCCTGAAATCAAAACGTCCGCAGCCGACGTCCCTGGGGCCGCAGGGCCTGTGATCGGCGACTTCGGCGATCCTCTCTTCGAGCATGAGGCGGAGGATGACCCCACTTTAGGGATTTCCGATGAAGAATATAAGGGGATCCTCGGGATGGTCGAGGGGGAGGGCCTTGCCGAAGACGGCTGTGAGGCCAATGAAAAAGCTGGCAGGGGAAACCCGCGGGAGCCAGAAGAGTTCGACATCAACATGGTCTTGGTACTACCATCCGAGTTCTCAGCCCCAGGAGGACAAACCAGCGGCCTGGATAATGATGTGGCCGAGGAGCAGCTTGATCAAAGGCCAAAGACGAAGGAAGAGCTGTTAGCCGTGGCGTTTAATGAGGTCATACCTAGAGACGAGCCGAATAAATATCGACACCTCAAACCATTATACATCTCGGCTCATATTGAGGGTATCCCCGTGTCCAAAGTTTTCGTCTACTGTGGGGCAACGGTCAACATCCTTCCTTACTCCTTGATGAAGAAGCTGGACAAGTCAAAAGAGGACCTCATCCCCAGCGACGTCGTCATGAGCAGCTTCGTCGGCGACAAGTCTAAAACTATTGGCATGTTGCCATTAAAGATTACTGTGGCCGACCAGACAAGAGTCGCGGCCTTTTACGTGGTCGAGTCCAGCGTCGACTACAACATATTGCTCGGCCGTGGCTGGATCCACCAGTCTGGGTGTATACCGTCCTCCCTCTTCCAACTATTATTCTTTTGGGACAACCAGAAGGTATCTATACACCCGGCCGATGAAAAACCTTTTGAGGCCAACGCCGTACAAGCTCGGATTTACGACGATGACGTTGGATGGGTTGTCCTTGCCGGCCACGACGCAAACGGCGGACCAACTAGAACAACGGCCCAGAAGGTATTCGAATTGGGCGCCGAGAATATCCGACAGGATTTGGCGCGCGAAGTATTGATCGACCTCACCAGCCTTTAGATGACAGACTAGGCCACTAAAGAAGAAGGGGCAGCGGCCGTGAATGATTTGGTGGAAAGGCTGCTGGAACATTGGGCGGAGGAGTCCTTACGGCCGAATTCGCCGATCAACTTGATCGAATTCCTCCACGAATCAGACGAGACGGACGTTCTGACTTTGGACGACCTGGAGACGGCACCCGCCGAGATGGAGGACGACTACCCTGAAGTCCAGGACCCTTTATTAGAAATAAATGTAGGGTCAGAGGTCGAACCACGGCCTCTTTTTGTAAGCCATCTTTTGGATCCTAAGTTAGCAGCCAAGGTTATCGGCTTGCTCCATGAATATAAGGATTGTTTTGCTTGGGATTATCATTAGATGCCTGGATTGCCGAGGAGTTTAGTCGAGCACGAATTAAAAATTAAGGAGGGGTTCAAACCCTTCCAGCAGCCGCCAAGGCGTTTCTCGACCGAGGTACAACTTAAAGTCAAAGAGGAGATTGAACGGCTCCTCAAAGCTAGCTTCATCCGAACGGCCCGATACGTTGAGTGGTTGGCCAACATTGTACCAGTTTTAAAGAGGACCGGGGCTTTGAGGGTTTGCACCGATTACCGAAATCTGAACCTCGCAACCCCCAAGGACGAATAACCCATGCCTATGTCGGACCTCTTGGTGGATGGGGCTGCAAAACACGAGCTTTTGTCGTTCATGGACGGCCATGCTAGTTATAACCAAATCTTTGTGGCCGAGGAGGATGTCCACAAAACGGCGTTCAGATGCCCAGGAGCAATCGGAACCTATGAGTGGGTGGTCATGCCGTTCGGCCTAAAGAACGCTAGCGCGACATACCAGCGAGCCATGAACCTTATTTTCCACGACCTTATAGGCCGGACCGTTGAAGTTTATATCGACGACGTGGTCGTAAAGTCTCCATCCAAAATCGACCACGTGGAACATCTTCGACAAGCTTTTGACCGAATGTGAGCCCATGGTCTAAAAATGAACCCGAAGAAGTGTGCATTCGGCATCACCGCCGGGAATTTCCTTGGTTTCTTGGTTCACCAATGAGGAATCGAGGTAGATAGAAATAAAGCCACGGCCATTATGACGGCCCCTCCGCCAAGAACCAAGAAGGAGCTCCAGTCCTTCCTTGGCAAGGTCAACTTTTTAAGACGGTTCATATCAAATCTGGCGGGGAAAATCCGGTCGTTGTCCCCTCTACTTAAGCTAAAGGACACCGAACGGTTCATATGGGGGCCAGAGCATCAGGCGGCCCTTGACGACATCAAGAAATATTTGTCCCAACCGCTGGTCCTCATGCCACCAAAAAGAGGGAAACCCTTGAGGCTTTACATTTCGGCTTCGGAGGGTTCTATCGGTTGTTTGCTGGCTCAGAACAACGAGTCTGGGCGAGAGCAGGTGATACACTATCTAAGCCGCACCCTGAACACAGCCGAACTAAAATATTCGCCGATCGAGAAGTTGTGCCTAGCACTTTATTTCGTGGCCACCAAGTTGCGGCACTACATGCTCCCTTCAGTGGTCCAGATCATCTCCAAGACCGACCTTATCAAATACATGCTTACTCGGCCAATCATACGCGGCCAAATTGGGAAGTGGACGATGGCATTGTCCGAATTTACCTTCCAATATGTGGCTCAGAAGTCGGTCAAAGGGCAAGCATTGGCCGATTTCCTGGCTCACCATCCAACCCAAAGACAGGAAGAGGAGTTGGAGGTCGAGATCGGCATGGCCCATATGGAAAAGAACTACTGGACTATGTACTTCGACGGTTCCAATACCAAGGCCAGGTCAGGAGCCGAAGTCGTGGTTGAGTCCCCTCAAGGGCAGAGATGGCAGTTTGCATTTCAACTCGACTTCAAACGCACCAATAATCAGGCCGAATACGAAGCACTCATCATCGGTCTCGAGATTTTGAAAGAAATGAAGGCTACCCGTGTTTTGGTCTATGGTGATTCTCAACTGGTAATTAACCAACTAACCGAGGAATACCAATGCACGAGCGAGAATTTAGCCATGTATTATGTGATGGCCCTCAACACGGCCGATGAGTTCTCCAAAATTTCCTTTGTTCATGTACCGCGCGCTGAAAACCATGAGGCCAATGAGATGGCCCAGGTGGCGTCGGGCGTAAACATCTCGGACACCGACCACGACCGTGTAATTAGGATCGAGAGGCATACCCTGCCAGCTTTGGCCGAACGCGGAATGGCAATACAAGTGTTTTCGACCGAGATTACTAACGAAGTCAACACGGCCGAAGCTAATTGGCGCTACCCCATAGTAAAATATTTGCGTGACCCTTCCGGCAGTCATGAGAGGACTACACGTTTCCGGGCTCGTTGTTATTTAATTTACCAAAATGAGCTGTATCGGAAGGGATCAGACGGCCTATTACTTTTATGTCCCAACGCCAAAGATATCAAGGTTATTATGGCCGAGTCTCATGAAGGGATTTGCGGTGCTCATCAGTCTGGCGTGAAAATGAGATGGCTGGTTCGGAGGCACGGCTATTACTGCCCGACCATTTTAAAAGACTGCATAGAGTATGCGAGGGGGTGCGTTCAGTGTCAAATTTATGGCCCCATACAAAGGGTACCGGCCGAAGCTCTTCACCCGGTTACCAAACCATGGCCGTTCAGAGGATGGGCAGTAGATATCATCGGCAAAATCCATCCAGCCGCGTCCAACCAACATGCGTGGATTTTGGTGGCGACCAACTATTTCACTAAATGGGTCGAGGCCGAGTCCTATCGGTCAATTTCTAGCGCATAAGTGGTCAAATTCTTTCAAAATCACATCGTCCACAGATTCGGTATACCCGAAACTATCACGGCCGATAACGGCCCAGTTTTCGCGTCAGTCGAGACTCGGGAATACACCAAAAGGATGGGAATCAAACTGGTTCACTCGACGCCTTATTATCCCCAGTCTAACGGACAGGCTGAGGCAAGTAACAAGATAATCAAGGGCATCCTTGAGAAAATGATCGAAGAAAAGCCTCGGGGATGGCATGACTTGCTTCCCGAAGCCCTGTGGGCTTACAGGATCTCAAAACGCTCGGCCACAGGCACCTCTCCTTATGCTTTAACCTACGGTCATGACGCCGTCGTCCCAATGGAGTTAAAGGTTCGGTCTCTTCATGTGACCAAGCAACTGGAGCGAGAGGGGAAAGATTATGCGCAAGCCATGACTCAGGAGTCAGAAGATTTGGAGCAATCTAGACTCGATGCTTATAACTTAATGCAGGCGCAGAAGCAGATCGCGGCGAGGGCTTATAACAAAAAGGTTAAGCAAAAAACTTTCGCCGAAGGTGACTTAGTATGGCGAGCCGTGCTTCCTATCGGGACGAAGGACCCTCGGTTCGGCAAGTTCTCGCCCAATTGGGAAGGGCCGTTTGTTATTGAACGGATCCTTGGCCGAGGTGCGTTTCAGTTAAAAGATAGGGATGGAGAATGGCATAATTTACCGATCAACGGCCAGTATTTAAAAAGATACACCCCGACCGTATGGGAGACAGCCGTGAAAGAAATGTAAAAATGAAATTACTAATGACAAGGACGGGGTATGCAATACGACGAAGACAGACCAAAAATCCATACTTCATTTCATTCATTTAGTCTAAAGGGGGGAAGCACGTTACAAGGAAACGGCCAGGTCATGGCCGAATACAAGCACACATAAGAAAAATCACATCCTAAACCTACGCGCAACGGATTCGTGGTCTTCTCGCTGGTCAGTCGAACATTCCTCCCCAAAGCCGTACCTCCGCCAGCTGTGGCGTCGCCAACCTGAAGCCAAGGCTTCATTGAGGCCACGGCCGAAGGAGGGAAGGGCCGCTAGTCCGGCCACAGTGAGCGGCCGTCACCCAGGACACGGAAAACGCAAGGGCCGTCACTCCAGCCGCAAGGAAGGGCCGCCATTCCGGACACGGGAATAAACTGCCACTCCGTTCGTGGTAAGCAGTCGCCATTCCGGCAGTGGCAGCGACCGTCGTTCAGACCACGGTAGCGGTCATCACTCCAGCCATGGTAAGCGGTCGCCATTCTGGTTATGGTAGGGGCCATCAACCCGGTCATGGTAAAGGCTATCATTCTGGCCATAGGTGTGACCTGGGTACTTAGCCGCATAAACTCGGTCACGTTGGGGTCATCATACCAGGCCCCCTCGTCTTCATCAAGCTGCCAAGTTATGACACTCAACAGATCTGGCTCTTTGGTTTGGGGGAGGCTTGTAGTGAGAACCATCAGGGTAGGTTGAAGTGAGGAAGATTGAAGCCCGGGGATCAGAGGAAGGCCCCAGTGTGTTTGAAGCAAGGAGTGAGGCCACTAAGTCATGGAAGGGTCTCAAAATTTGGGCAATATGAGTTTTCATAAAGCGCGAGCTCGCGGATTTTGGGAATGTGAAGAAAATACGAAGGGGTTTGGGTTTTTATACTCATGCTGGGATTCAGAACGAAGATGGGTGTTTCTCATGAAACGAAACGGCTGACAGTGCACTCAGAGCACGTGGGATTATGGCAGAAATCTGGCGGCCGACGTTCCGATTAGCGAGGAAAATTGATGGCTTGTGCGAATTAAGAGCGTGATGGCGTGTGATGGCGTGTCCTCAACCCAGAGGTCGTCGTTTCACTTCACAAAGCGAAGCGACACCTTACGTATGCCTGGGCAATGATGACCCACACGACGTGCTTGAAGCTTTAAATGCGCCGATTGGCCTGCGCATTTAATGCCCCAGTTGTCAATCACTTCAGAAGGAATGCAAGGGGTCCATCCCTTAGAATCCATTCGGCCCTTGCCCACGCCGAGGCCGAAGAATCCAGGGATGTGGGGGCAATGTTTGTGCCTAATAAATCACGGCCATGAATTGGCCGAAGGGGCCCCTTTCCTCGGCCCTTGCACTTACCAGTTAGACCACAAACGCAGCGTTTTGCCAGGATGCTTGGCCTTCCTAAGGACAAGAGGAAATGCCAAGGCACGAACATCTCGGCCGCGATTGTAGGCCGAGGCCGAGGACAAGGCCAAACGAAATTACGGCCAAAAGCATTAAAGTCAAATCATCACGTGGTGACAAGGTCCCATGCTTCATTTAATGAGGTAGTGCCTCTGTTTATTGGAGTAAACCCATTGACCAAGAACAAGCATTTAATGCACGAGGGAAGGTGGGAAGTGACTAGAGTCAGGATTTGGCGACAGGAATCAGAGTGATTAGACGTGGACATTCTCACAAGAATTCTTGCAACTTGAGAGATTGGGTGACTAGCTTTCAGAGCAATAAATGCGTCCCCACGGCCAAATTGCGCGGGAACCACGATCAAGGGCGGCGGCCGGGATTCACCAGGATTCAGGGGGCCACACCACCATGCTTCACGATCCCAAATGTCAATTGGACTACCCACTTGCGCTGATCAGGCTCCACCATGCAGATTTTAAGCCTCGATTGCTCCTCCAGGAGCTCTTCCTATAAATACAAGACTCAGGACTACATTTGAAGGGTTCAAACACCAAACCAAAGCCTCCCACGGAGCAACTTATATTTTCCTGTAATGCAGTTTCAATATTTTTACTTGCTTTCTTAGGAGTAGTGTTAGTTGGTAAGGAAAATCCATTCATTAATATATCATACGACCCTTGATTTTCGAGGCGCCGGAGCACCATCCTTGTTATTTCGCTCACTCACCCCATATATCATACGACCGTCGCTCACTGAGCAGCGCGCCGGAGCACCACCATCAACACCACCATTAAACGGCCTTGTAGCTCAGGCCGTGAACCTTACGGCCGAGATTAGTTCCTCTCTCGGCCACAATCGTTTGATTAAAGGTCAAGTCCAAACAGGCGCATCATTTCACCACTTTCATCCAAACCACAACTCGACGCACGGTAGACCGTGCTGGCACGCCCGCGCACAACCGCACCGCATCCAGAAGCAGGAAGCCGCGTGTCCACGCACATCCCCTCGGCCCGGAACTCCAGGCCGTGAGATTTGCGCGGCAGACAGATGCTTGGGCATTTGCTTAAGTGCTTCCTTTGGCGTGAGCTTGACTTGTCGTGCTTTGCGTATATTTTGCGTGTGACACGTTCTTGACCCCTTTCTTGATTGTTGTTGAACTATATGCATCAAGAGCGTATGCTTGTAATCGCATGATTAATACATAAGATCATATGCTGTTTGAAAGCTTGAGGAAAGCACCATTGGTTTCTTTCTTACGAGCTTAGAGCTTGGTCATGGATAGCTATTTATTTTTGGCTTTATAGGGATAGATATAAACATGTGTATGATGGGTCTGCAAGGATGCTGTGTAACTCATAGGGATTTTGTTTTTGTGAAAAAGGTTACTAGGAGGTAAATAGTGTTCAGTTTGTAACACTTGCTTTATGAAAAAGGGTATGCTGAAATGATTGATTGAGCATGGAATGAGAAATTTGCTTGTCATGAGCTCGAGTAATAGATTGCATGATGCTTCGAAAAAAAAAATTTGTTTATGCATTTTGTTTGGCATGAGATAGCTTGCTTTGCTTGGCTTGTAAAGTTCATATAGCTTGCATGCTAGTGTGGAGATTGCTTGGCTTTAACACAGAAAACTAGCTATATGCTTTGCCCTTTTTCAGCATATTCTTTGTTGGTAATTCTTGCAGGGATTCACATAATAAGTCATAATAACCTCCGTGATGAGTGATGGCCTATTTCCTCTTGCATGATGGGTTGAAGAAGAGAGGACTACCTTCATTGCTTAGAAACACTTGCCACGACTTGATCATAGGCACTTGGTAAGCTTTGGAGGCTACTCTCATTTCCAAGTGTTGTATAGAAGAAATGCATGTTTCCGGCGGCCTCTTGATTTTTTTTCAATACCCTTGCAGCATCACTAAGGGCTGGCCAGAGTGGTTCAATCGTGAGTGGGCTGACCCAACTACCGAAGATGTTTTGCGAATGATTGAAGGTTACAAAGGAAACATCATTTTCGACCTTACAGCAGTGTGCTAAAAGGGTTTGAGCATGTGCCTTATTAGGACCTCGGGTAGACTTCTCGCTTGATACTTAGAAGAAGTTATAGCACACGATGTTTTTAGAGCACAAGCTGCTTGCCCAATCCCCTGAAGCAAGAGTTGTTGTTAATGCGTTGAGCCCTAAGGAACACGAATTGGAGAGCCAGTGTTGTAACCACGAGACCTTCTCCTTGACAAATGAGCTACTGATAATGGCGCTTGGTGCTTGGTGGAAACATCGAAAGGATCATCTCTCCGCGCTTCTTCTATTCTGTTTTAGTCATGCACTGTGATCTAGTTGAGGTACCCAATTCTCCTTCTTTGCACCGTGATATGCATAATTTTTGTTTTTTAGCAAGGTTATATCTTCCAGCACCATCTTTCTCTAACACATGTCTTTATTTCGCCTTGCATGTCGCATTTCTTTGTTGTGGAGGGGCTGGCTAGCTCGGCGCATAGTAGCTTTTCCTTTTGAAACTACAGGGTGTATCGCTCTTCAACACAGTTGACTGCATTTGGGCTTGAGTTGTAACCCTCTTTTTTTGGAGAGCCTAAAGCTCATGTTGTTGAAACCTTGAAACACAGCATTGTTACATACTTTTTGCCAGAACTTTTGGTTTAGAATGCTAGAGATATTAAGCTTCGGCTTGTTTTGTACACTTTGCTTGGTTGGAAATGATGGAATACATGAATGGTTGGGGTTCGAAATGCATTGAGATAATGATTTCCAGCTTGTTCTGTACACTTCGCTTGGTTGGAAATAATGAAATGCATGAATTGTTGGGTTTTGGAATGCATTGAGATAATGATTTCTAGCTTGTTTTGTACTTCACCTGATTGTAAATGATGAAATGCATGAGTTGCTTGAGATTTTAACGGGTTGGATTGTGGTAGGTGCAAGGCACATGCTGCCAATTTATTTATTTATTTTTAAAAAGATCACAAAGATGTTTATCCCATTGCCTCAATGTTTTTTTTTTTTTAAAAAAATTTATAAAAAAGAACATGTTTTGCAAAACAGAAGAAGACAAAAGTAAGGAAGGAATTCTAGAGGCTTTTTCCTTTTTCCAAAATACTCCATTTTCATTGCAAATATCACCTTACACCTTGGCATGCCATAATGGTGGTGCATTCTACAAAAGTTGTGAAAGCATATGGTGAAAACACAAAAGGAGTTCATCTTTGAGCCACTTTGCAGTAGTAAAGCTTTGAGCCACTTTGCATTGATGAATACTCCAATCAAATCAGGCCCCCCAAGTATGTAAGGGCCAAAGAGTGTGCATAACTTGCAATAGCATTAAAGCTTGTGGCTTAGGTTGGCATGTGTTGTACAAGGCTGCCATGCTCTGCAAAGGTATTTAACAAAGCCACAGCTGCTGCTTTACTTGCATACGGTTCATAACCCAACTAATCAAAGAGTGCTTTGCATCTCATAACCCATTGCACTTTTTTTTTAACTTTTGTGAGATTATGAGAGGTTACTGTAGCTGCCTCTTGATAATCTTGCTCACCAAATGAAGCCCCCAAGTGGCGTTCTTCCAGCATGTCTGATGTGAATACTTCGCTGATGGAACCATCCTCCCATCAATCAGCAAGTGGCCATAGGGTGTCATAACTTGAAGTTTTTGAATATTTTCACCAATAAGCTTTCTCCATGTTTCCACAAGGCTCCCAAATAGCCTCCGATGGATTTGGGTCATTCTTCAACGGGTGGCACAATACGTCGTCGTCGAGCAAGTCATCAAAGCATGTAATGACAGCAGCCATCTCCTTTCCCCTTTGTTTCGGCAAGGGGTCTTCGTCAATAGCTTGTCTCTTAAAGGGTAGCGCAAGAGTTCCGTCATGTATCTCGGCATGCAAGATCTTCCTCAAAGTTTAACAAGCAGTTGTTGGATGACCCACAAACTGATGATAACGGCATTACCAAGGATAACCATTTTCCTCTCTAGTAGGGACTTTGTAGGGCCTGAGGGGTTTGATTGCACCATGAATAAACATTGTATCAAGAATGGCATGGAATTCTTTATCTTTGCACGGCAATGGTAGGTACATCTCCTTGTCTTTTCTTTTGCGTGAATTGTAGTCACTAAATGATTTGTCACCCTCACCCAATGTTTGGTGTGCTTCTTCCTCTTCTCTCCTCCAAGCTTCTTGCCCAGTTAGTTTGACTGACATGCTTGTTTTTCTTACTGCTTCCAGCAGTTGAGAAAATTGGTTGATGCCAATATTTTCCAAATAGACTCTGTAATCTGCCACGATGTTGCTTATGCAAATTTCAACAAGCATTTCTTCATCCTTCTCATCATAGCAATCTAAAGACAGGTCCCTAAACCTGTGCACGAAGTCCACGGGATCTTCCCCATGTTTTTGACGAGTGTTGTTGAGTTGAGTGGTAGTAACTCTTTCCTCATGCTGGAAGTATTTTTTATAGAACTTGTCTGCCAAATTTTCCCAAGAGCGGATGGAACCTGGTGCCAATGTTGTGTACCACGTATAAGCACGATCGGTAAGACTTTTGAAAACTCAAGGAGAAGAAGATTACGATCTCCAGCATGTGGTCCCAAAGCATCAATGAAACGGTTGACATGCTCCTTTGGGCTTCCTTTCCTTCCGTCGAAAAGGAAAAAGCTTGGTGCTTCATAGTCTTTGGGGCATGGCTACTAGAGTAGGCTTGATGGATATGGTGGCTAAGGGACATACTTCCAATCCTCCTAGCTTTGGCTTAGTTTCTTCTCTAGCATGGCGATGACATCTTCATGGCTAACAAAAGATGGCCTCTTTTGTTCAAAACCCCTTCCGGCAGCGGCAGACTCCTCTTGGTGTGGTCTTTCGTTTTCTTTGTTTGGCTTAGAGACTGAACTTTTTAGTTCTTTGATTATGTCCACAATCTCCCTCTGGGTTTCTCCCATAGCATGGATGGCTGCAACGAGGTTTGTGAGGGTGAAAGCTCCCTTACTTGCATGTTCTTCTCCTTTGTACTTCCAGAGCTAGAGCTGCCAAGTTCTAACATTGTCATTTTTATGATGACTGAATTGCTTGAAAAACTTGATATTGTGATATCTAGTTTAGTTTGCTTGAAACGATCGCATCAAGTGAAATGCTTGAGTTGCATGGTTTGTGTGGATTGATTCACAAATGCTTGTATTGATGCATGGTGGGTTGAAGAAGAAATGCGGGCTTGAGAGAACACAAGAGAGCTGGGCGCGTTGTCTCCTTGACTGGCTTGGCCTTTGTGGGCAAAATTATGTTGCCCCTTCCTTTTGAAATTTTTTTTTATTATTTTCAAGTGGCTGCTCTCTTTTCCTTTCATTTGGCATGGCCTGCTTTACTTTCTGATTTTCTCTCATTCTCTTCTTTCTTCTTCTCCAAGACCCAAACCCGTGGGTATTGTTTATTGGTATAGAAGTCAGATTTTGGAAGCTCGGATCAAAAAACTTCCTTGATAAGAGTTGTTCATCTACTCGAATACTTTAGCCTGTAAAAATTTGAGAATTTTCTGAATTTCTCTGATACCTCAAAGTTAGTTTGCAACCTCTGTGTTCATCCATGGTTGGTGAGTTTTTGCAGGTTCGGTTTCTACACTTGTTCTGAACTTGTGGTGCTCGGATGATTGTGCTTGCTTCATGAAAGTTACTCAACAGTGTGTTGTTCATAACATATCCAAAATTAAGGATTATCCGACCATTGAAGTGTTCTTTGTCTTTATTTTTCTGAAGCATGTTCATGATGTTGATTCCCTTATTGCCTACTTGTTTTCTATGCTTGAATGCTTGAGTTCCTCTGTATTTCGCAGAATTTGTGAACTATAAATCGAATTCTGAGGTTGAGCTTTTGACTTAAGGTTTTAACTGGGTGAAAAACAAACCTCACACAAGCTTACTTAAGTAATGCATGCTAAGTATTTGTGAAAATGACTCAAAGTAGTTTGCTGGCTGTTTTTTGAACTTTTGAAATGTTTATTTTCGAATCCGAGTTGGAGCTTTTGAGACATGAAGATGGACTTCTCAATGGTTATGTTGGAATTGGTCTTGCATTACTTAAAGCAAAAATGAATTTTCGGTGAAATTTTAAAGTAAGGGTTAAGCTGCTGGAGCAGTGTAGTTCCTGCTGCATGGCCTGTTTCAGGAATCTGTTTGACATGCTTCCCTAGCTCTAAATGCAACAAAATTTTGGAAAAATGAGGCTTGATATATCTAGTTCTAATCTGGAAAGTTTGGGATTTATTGGATGTAAACTTGATTTA
The DNA here is from genome assembly GCA_005406145.1 of Prunus yedoensis. NCBI lineage: Eukaryota > Viridiplantae > Streptophyta > Magnoliopsida > Rosales > Rosaceae > Prunus > Prunus yedoensis. The sequence continues at coordinate 11,483 of BJCG01001743.1, read as the reverse complement.
TAGTGATTTTCTAAAGGTGGGATGTTCTAGCTAGAATGGTTGGAAAGCTTGTGTACAAGTTTTGCTTGGCATGTTGCTCTTGTGCTAGAATTTAGCATGTCCTTTCTCTTGGAATTGAGTGCTGATCTGGGTATTGCTAGCATATTTTGGTTGTTGCGTTGCATAGTGACTTTTCTCTTTTTCTTGAAAGCTTGACATCACTTCAAAAATTTTGATTGCTTGGTAAAAGAAACTTCATCTTGACAGGGTTTAGGTTCTTCTGGCAGTATCATAGCACTACCTTTTATTTGCCATGAATTGAGATGTTTTCCTTCTTGAGTAAAGCATAGTGCTTGGATTTCTTGAATAAGGCTTGATGCTTGATTATGGAATTGTGGCAATTGAGACATCCCAATGGCCTTTTGGTTTTGACTCTTAAACTTGGTCATTGGAATGGTCAGGACTTAGAAAGTGCTTGAGGCGTTGGAGCATATCAGTTATGGCAACTTAGGTATTGTTTGTTGCAGCTGCATGTTTTAGGAACCAAAAGCTTGGGCTTGGCTATTGAAGCTTGAGCTTTGCATGTGGTCACTGCAGCAAATGTGTTGGGTTACAACAACAAGTGATAGCGAACTTGGAGGTCATAGTGACATAATTGGAATTTCAAGGAGATTTTTGGTCTGGGAATAGTGATTTTGGTAATAATGGATTTTTAAGCTCATTTGGGGTTTTGGAATTGCTGCTGGTGGTGATTACAATGAATTCCTTCCTCAGCCCCCAAGTGCACCGTAATCATAAATAAAAAAATGGATTTGATTGGCATAAGCTGCAAGAACTCTTGCGGCGTGGCCTTCTTAGTATTTGTTTGGGTCATTGCATGGCGTGTTGAACTTGGGATAACCCTTTGTTGCAACTGTGACAATTTGGCATGATATTGTGATAGCATGGGTTCTTCTCTGTGCTTCTTGTAGTGGTTCTTCCAGCGGTGGTGTTTGGATTTCTACGATAGGCTTGGCTCTGTTCTTCTTTCAGCCTCTCTTTCAGCGGTGGTGTTTGGGTTTCTACGACTGGCTCTGTTCTTCTTCCAACCACTCTTCTGGTGGCTCTTCCAGCGGTGTTTGAATTTCTACGACATGGCCACATGAGTTGATACATAGACTATATGAGCTTGGCATTGGGAATCAGAGCTTGGCTTGTGGTGTGGGAGCTAAGTGCCCACAAGTTTAGCATCAGAGAGAGATTTGTCTGATGGTACAGGAACATAGGGTCCCATACTCCTTAAGGCTTGAGGTGTAGAGGAATGTACTCATCGTCTTTGGAAGAACATAGTGCTTGACAAACATATAATTTCTACATGACCAAAGCAGATGGTGGTTAAAATAATATATGTGTTGCTGATCGGTGCATAATTACATATCATTTTGTATCCTTCTAACTTATGATTTGGTTATGTTTTTTAGTTAAACTTGTGCTTTTAATTTATTTTGTGTTTGTTTCAGTGTTTTAAGCTTAAGGACTCATTTATTGCATTTTGGAGTCAAGTCTGCTCAAATTGTGCATGCAAATCAGTCAACTTCACGGGTTGAACTGTACGTGGTCAGGAAGAACCAGTTAATGAGCTATATATCATCGGAAAGATATGAAAGTCTAGTTTCCGTAGCATTTTACAGTTCATGATTCCTTGTCTCCTAGAGGAAGTTATGCAAGTTTTGGCAGCTTAAGGTCAAATTCGGCAGCATCTGTGTTACTGGGCCAAAAATGGTATTTGAAAGGCTTTCCGATTTTTCCTTGAGCTGGGCTGCATATGCTTGGAAAGATAATTCAAAGAGCTTCAAGACCCATATTTTTCTAGAATTTTATGGATGGAGAAACAAGCCCAAAACGAGCCCAAAAGAAGACTGCAATGCATTGTCATGCTGACATATGCATGATGTGTTATTGATTGTGGGGAAGTTAGGTGGTGCAGATTCAATACTTATATTTGAGTGGAATTTTGCAGCAGCCATATGAAGTAAAAGAAGATGAAGTGGAAGCTGCAACACTAAGCTTAAAGATAAGAATAATTGTTTTCAAATGCAATTGTGTGTTAGGTGAAGTTAGTGTGGTTAGTGAACTCTATTATATAATTCAGATTTTCACTTCCCCTAGGCCTATAAATAGGGGAGTTCTCTAAGCTTGTAAACAAACCCCAAGGGGGAGAGCTCTCAAGCACTTCTCTAGAGCTCCTCTTCCTTTCTCTCCATTCCTTTCCCTTCCCTTCTCTCCCTCAAATTCTCTTAGTTTCCCTTTCTAGTTCTTAATTGTTGTAACAAAGATCCTTTTAGTAAATCTCATTCAATTACTTCTCCCTCTACTCTTCTTGTAAATTCTTCAAACACAATTCCCATTCTCTTCCAAAATCCTCCAAGTTCCTCAAACACTTCTCCCATTCCTTCATCAAATCCTCAAAGTTCTCAAAATACCTCTCTACTTTCTTCTCCTAAAGCCCCCATGTTCTTGAACACTTCCCAAACACTCCTCCCTTCTCTTTCTCAAACACATCTCTCTTCTCTTCCAAAATCCTCAAAGCTCTCAAACACATTTTCTTCCAAAATTCTCCTAGTTTCTTTAATGTTCTCTTAGTTGTAATTTATTTTTCTTGTAATGTATATTCTTTCTTAAGTATTCAAGTTTAATTAGTTTCCAAGTTTCAATTATGGTTTGTGTTCTTATTCATTATGCTTATAAGTTAATATGCTAGTTTGAATGATTGATCACCATTAAGGCTTGCATGTTAGCTATCTTAGTTTGAATTAAAAGTAGACACCATGCTTTAATTCGAATTGAACTATGAATAGGAAGAGTATGTATGGAAATTCAACAATAAGGATTAGATGCATACTTGGTTGTTTAAAATATTCTTCTAGACTTAATGGATTCCTAATACTTAGGTTAGACAACAAATAAATTAAATTAGGAATACAAGGTTAGGACCAAACACCATGGCTTAATCATACTTTAGCTAGAATCAATCCTTTAATCTAAATTTAACTTGGAACTTATTTGCTTGAGTTACTTACTTATTTTCTTTCTTCCTTGTTTTATGATCTTTTGTTTTCATTTCTATTTGTGTAGGAAAACTAAATTAGATCATTCAATCACCAATCCTTATGGAATCGACCTCGCACTTACATATGCTATACTATCGAACGGCTCATGCACTTGCAAGTATCACAAGTTGAGGATGCAGCTGAATCCATTTTGGTGCAGCTAAATCGACGCAACAATTGCAGCCTGCAGATGAATTAATATTTGTTGATTTTAAATGGATGTCTTCCAATGTCATTAAACAACGAATGAATCACACATCAATATTAAAACTAACATAGGTAGCTTTCAGTAATATGCAAGCATGGGATGCTTTGGCAATAATTAAAGCAAGTGGCAATGCTCGTGTTTTTGGTAGTGTGTAAATGCCTAGCGTTTGTATTCCTATCAGAGTGAAAGACAAGAAATAAAGGTAGTTGAATAGTCCAACTTCACTTTGTTGGTATTAGCCTAAAACATGATATATCTATATATATATATATATATATATATATATATATATATATATATATATATATATATATGTCAGGAAGGAAATTTATCAGTACATGTTTACATTTGAATAGATGACATGCTCGTGCTATTTTTGCAAGTATAAATGTAATGGCATATGGCATGATAATATATATTTTATTGTGAAATCTAAAAAGCTAGGAAAAAATGGATTTTCTTATCTTTTTTGTTGGCTTCTAATAGAGGGCATGTAGATTGTGGAACTGACATTGGCATAGAGAGTCGAGGCATTCTGTGGGCAGTGCCAAAGACAGAGACGATGCAAGCAGTGTTCCGGAGAGGACTTGTTCAATTTTGAGTTGAAGAGCATGCGTAGCTTTGTGCAAGATATGGAGCTTTTCTTTTTGCTCTTCAAGATACTTATGGCATATTTTGGCTTCTTCAACTACTGGAACATCTCAGGCAAAAAACTGAAAAAGAAGTTCAATTCTCTTTGTCAGATGCTTGGCCTGTGTCTGGCTTTTTCTTCTCTTTTTTTGTTAAAAGTTTGCTTGGCACGAAGCCCCCAAGTATTTTGGGGTTTGCATGTGTAGTTTGCTCAATGGCATGAACAATGGATTCGCTAAAGCCCTCGGCCTCTTACAAGATCTTGTTTTGCTTGAGAATAGAGATCTAGGACACCAACAAAGGGATCATGTGAGTAATCTATATTATGTCTGATATGCAAAGTAGATAGCCAACGAAAGGAAAAAAGAAGAAAGAGGGTAAGTTCTTATCTCTTTTTTTTTTTTCTCTGGTTTATTGCTTCTAGTCTTCGACTTTGGAGGTATTGGTGAAGATAGCAGCTTGACGAATGGGCCTGGGCTACTGTAAAGAGCAAATGGCTGGAATCGCCCCTTGTGTCTGAGTTCGAGAATCAAACCCCAAGTATGCTTCGAAAGGGTAGCGGAGCCTTAAGAAACACCCTAGTTATCTTCACCAACAAAAAAGACAATTGCTTGCAGATAAATATTTAGGCTTGGCATGAGAAGCTTGTGGCATGGGAGCTGAGCATTCGTGAGTTTAGCATGAGAGAGAGAATGCTTGGGTTTCCTATGAGAAACATAGGCTCGAAGTAAGGGGAAGAGAGAGTTTTTGGGAGGATTTGTTGAGGAGAGAGAGGAAGAGATGAGGAAGAGGAACGGGTGGCTTGAGCAAGTTTCCGGCAGCTTGACGAAAGTTCTGTCAAGTACTAGAACAGTTCTTCCAAGAGGGAAAATAGGGAAGAAGGATGAATAGTGCACGAAATTGCTAGGTTTTGAAGATGAGAGGGACGCTTGCTCTCTGGATATGTGTTATGAGAGAGAGAGCGAGGAAGAAGATGAAGCATGGGTGGCTTTAGCATATTTCCAGCAGCTTGACGAAAGCTTCGTCAAACTCCTGGGCGATTTGACAGAAGAAAAAAATGGGAAGCAATGAAAGAACAAGGCTTGAGATCGGAGGGTTCCAGAGATGAGAGATGATGTTTGCTCTCCTTGGATGTGGGTTTTGAGAGAGAGAGAAAGGAGGAAGATGGAAGAACAAAGCATGAAATTGTAGGATTCCAGAGGGGATGCTTGCCTTCGATCGATTTTGTTGTGTGTTTTGCTGGGAAGAAAGTGGCTCCTTTTATAGGCGTTAAAAACCTTAATTTTGTCAAGCCACCCTCTCCCCTTTTCCTCACTTTCTTCCATTTACTCTTGTTTGGTGAAATTTCCCTAGCCTGAACCAATAGGCAGGCAGTTTTTAGGGTTCCAAGGTCCTCAGGCAGCTGGACTTCTCCATGTGGGTGAGGAGCCGCCCACTTTTGTTTCTTGTTTTCTCACCAAAGCTTGAAGAGGAAAGAATGGGTAAGGGTGCTTGGTCAAAAAGGTGATTAGCACATGGGTGTGCTTGGTTTTGGTGGTTTGGCTGCAATATGGTTTTAACAAAGATGCACGACGTTGGATATTTTATAAGGTGCTGGGCTGGGCTGTTTTGTTTCCAGCGGCTTATGAGTTCCCTTTGCTTTCGTCAGACTGCTGGAAGCTTTGGCTAATGTGGGATTTTCTCACGTGTTATGGCTATTAGGTTTTCTTAAGGTGATGGGCTACTAGGTTTTTCTCTCATGCTTACCCATATGTTTGGGCTCAAGGAATGGGCTTGAGTTTTGGTGCTCCCAAGTAGCCCAAAACTTCCACTCCTTGGACCATCAATGGGCCTCGTGAATACTCGTAACCATCCATACCACAACCCGCTCAGCAAGCCCCAGGCATTCGCGTGGCTTGGGCCCACTTAAGCTTGTAGCGTGGCGTGTTGCTTATTTGCTTAGCGTTGCATGTGTGCAAGCGCATATGACGAACTTTCGCGTGCCCAAATCAAGTTTCTTCTCGATAAGGTATAGTATTGAGCCTAGATTATATTTGGGCCTAGCCTTGGATTTTTTGGGCCTCAACAACTGCATTGTTCAATTTCGTTATTTTATTTATTGTTTAACTTAACTGTTAAATTATTATTAGTGTAATACTGATTGTTGATCTTCCAACAAATGCCACTGGAACATTTATCTTGAGGCCTTTTTATAGACATCAAAAAGGTAATTGGTGGAAGATTGAGTGACCATAGAAATGGTAGACATTTAGGTACCCACTTCACCTTACTTGCTCCTAAAGATGTAGGGTACTCTGCCAAATCCTATTATTATTATTTTCACATTTTGTTTGTCAAGTTTCTTTCCCAACTAAATGAGAACTGATCTTTTTCTCTTATGAAATATAAAACCGGCAAGTTTGGTGGATAGAGGTCCATATTCGTTTTTCACGTTGGGGCCAATTTATTTATTTATTTATGTTGCATTTAATATTTATCCGAACTCAGTTAGTACACATTTATTTTGTGGGCCAACTTGATGCTTTAGAACACTAACAAAGTCAAACACATTAGCCAAATTGAGAAAAATAAAACATAGTGATCAAAATTACATTTAATCCTTTAAAACATGATCGGGGTGTGATGAACTTGCCAACCTTGATATAAGGTAAACACTTTAAGAAAAAAAAACCCTCTATATCTTTACCTCTAAATAAAAAGAATAGTTTATTTGCAATGGCCTTATAAGTCAAGTGGTTAAGAATATTTATCTAAAGTTTTAATTTTAATTTTCTCCTTTTTTTAATATCATTTTTATATAATAAAAAAATAATAGTATGTGATTGTTTTGATTGTGGCCGTACCCGTACGTCACCATAACGACGTCTCAGGTTTCCCATTCGGGCATTGATAATCTTCGTAGGTCTTATCGCATTGCAAACTCTGTAGTAATGGCCTTTGAATGCGTGCATTTAAAATGTCAAAACAGTGGACCAATCTAGTACCAGCTCCCTACACGCGTAAACCTGCTTTCAGACCCACCACCACATGAACAAAGATGGATATAGATAGGACAACAAAACAAACGAACTTATAATATGATTCTTTGACTCGAGTCGACTTGAGAGCAAGCAACACCGTCATTTTACATGTGGGAGCAAATTACAAAAGTCCACGTCACCATCAACGTGGATACATATACATCCACACGAAGTCCACTTGCTGATATGCTTTTCCTTCTTTTTTCTATACAAGCAAAAACGATGGTAATTCAACATAGTGTAAGGACGAATGTTCCTATAATTTATATTTAAGTATATAAACTTTCATTTGAAAAATAAAAAAATAAAAAAAATTAGTCATATACTCATTCTTAGCACTAAAACTATAAATAAATCATACACCATTTAATTTTTATAAACAAACCCAAAAAATAATAGCTGACCCTATTGAATTTAATTTTGATTATTAAATTACTTTGATGTGCCTTCTTGAGTATTTTGGGCTTTTTTATGAGGTTTTAGGGTTGGATTTGTCTTAAGAAATCAATGACAGTTTTGTAATTTAAGAGAAGTTGAAAGTCTGTTTGTTATGTTGTAAATGGGCTTTGAGTGTGTTTCTAAAGTCCACTTTATATAGGGTTTTTATTTATAATTTGAACTTCTATATTGGGTATAACAGTGAATATATATATATAAACTTTCAACAGCAAGGAGTATGTAGTTCAAATAATTAAGATTTGTTATTTCTGCATATGAGGTCGTGTGTTCAAATGCTCTTCTCCTATAATTTATATTTAAGTATATAAACATTCAACGACAAGGAATTTGTAGTTCAAATAATTAAGAATTGTTATTTTTGTATATGAAGTCGTGTTTTCGAATGCTCTTCAATGAGCCAAAACGAGTAGTTAGCGTTATATTAACTTACTAATTGAATAGCGTTGAGGACTACATTGAAATTATTTACTTGAGATTGTAATTTTTTTAAAAGAATACTCAAGATTGTAATTTAGTTGGTTTAATCCACAAGTACGTATATTATAATAATTAACATGATTTTCAACCGTTTTCCCCCTTTGAATTATGACCCTTGTATAATTTAACCCCCTTAGCTATAAAAAAATAAGTAAAATTAACACCTGAAGTCATTAAACAGCCAATTTATCCCTTACCGTTAATATTTTTGAATTTTCATCTACTTTCAATCTAAAAAGACACATGTGGTTCACATGACTTATTATTTGAGTGTTTTTTTAATTATTATTATTAAGAACCAAAACATTTAGAAAATAAAAAGATTAAAAAAAATGAAAGGAAAAAAAAAAAGCGGATTTCACAACATGGTCACAGCAACCTAAATCCAAAAGGCCTGAGATTGGCTCCTCAAGAAGGCGAAAAGCCGCCATAGACAAGCTTGACAAGCTTCCCTCATCGAACCCGACTTCTCTCCCCATCGCTTTCGCTTCCAAACACTTTTAGCACACCACCGCCATGTGAAAATCCAAGCTTCTAGGGTCGGTCTTCTTCTTCCCCAATCAATTTTCAGACTTGTTCTTGTGAGTAACCTAATCTTCATGGCCGCTTGCTTGCGCTCCTCAATCGAACCTGCCTCGAGGTCAGCAATGAGCTATTGAATCATATTGTCGGAGTTGTCTAAAGTGCAAGAAATCAGAAGCCACGTCCTATGAGACGATATCCTTTGAAACTCTTCAGATTTTTTCTTTGTTACAATCACTGAAAGAAGAGAAATTTCAATGTTCACCGTTACTCAGATCACTGAAATTTCTCCCCATGTAACCGAAATTGCTCCTTTGCAATAAAGTTGTTGTCTTTGCTTGCCAGACCTCTCCATGGATCGATGTGTGCAAGCATTCTTTCAGGAGGAAAACATTTTTCCTTTCTTAAACTACAAAATTAACCTACGTGCCTTGTCATCTAAATTTTTTTGGATAAAGAGCAATAGTATTTTATTGATATGAGGAACGGAAACAAGTACAAAGCCACTATGGTGCTGAATATGAATAAATCTTCTCTAGTGATCAAACACAACAAGAAGTTGAATTGATCTAGAGAGTATAACAAAACCCAAAAACTAATTAAAATCCTTGATTCAGCAATCAAAAGCACACCTACTCAACCTACAATACAAATTTGTCATGCAATGTCAGAAATGGCAAATCCGTATCGAAATTCCAAAACTAAAATAAATAAAACTAACAAACGACAGCACCTAGCCACCCTAATAAACGCCCCTCTCCTACCTCACCAAGCTAGCCACCCAAACCCATGACCCAGGCCACCGGAACCACCACCGTGTCCACCTACCTTATGTGGGTTGTCCGCCCAAAAGACGCAATTTCATCATCCAAAAGGGTAGAGTTGCAATCCTCACATGGAGCAGACTCTGTTTTGGCCCTTTTGGAGCAGCCATGGACTCTCTGAAACCCACATCTCAAAGTTTATCAGTTACTGTTTTTTTTAATTGCGTTTATTTATCTCATAAATATTTGTTATGAATTCCCATTTTTCCTTAATTAACAAAAAAACTTAACAGAAATTGACGGAAAGACCAATGATGTAACACGAGATCTAATTGAAGGACAACCATAACAATTTTTGGAGTTGAGGGACGAAAAGTAAAATCGGCTCTTAGTTTAGGGACCTTGCTACATTTTAGCCTATTCTTTTCCAATAATACTAATTGTATCACATTTATAGATCGCATAGTTGATCACCTCTCTAATTGATGCGTGTCTCACAAACGCATGTGAGACCATCTATATTTGTGGAGCGCACTTCTAGTAGAGAGGTGGTTAGCGTAGAATTCATCTTATATTTGAGAGATGGTCAGTAAATGTGGTGTAAATAATATTTTTTATTTTGTACAAGATATGGAGGAGGGAGTTTACACAAATATTCATTAGGTATCTAGAGGTTTCAAACTTCTACCCACATAAATGAAGGTGAAATAACTCAACTAATTGAGTTATACCTCGTTGCCATATAGCATATCTTTTTAGTAACAGGTGCAATGGGTTTATTTTTGTGACATCGGGGGGGCCTAAAATCTCATAGCTGGGGTTGATGTCATGAGCTGAGGCAGACTTTACTAGACTTTCAAACTTTCCAAGCGGTCAAACCTCTCCCCCACCCCCATTGACTCTTTCTTTTCTTTTTATTAAAAAATAAAACAGCTTTTCACTTTACTATAGTTCCTTAAAAACTAATTAATCCAAGTTGTAACCAAATCGATAACAGCAGGCAAAACAGGTTGTCTGAATTCGTGTCGGCTGTAGCTTCTCATTTTGTAACCCAATACCGACTAATTTCGAAACCGTCATTTTGATTGATTGGCTTGGGTTCCCCCTATGCTCAAATGCCTATCACATATTTTTGTTTCACACGACAACTCCTTAACTTTTTAGTTCACACCCTTTGCTTTTGACCCAATAAAAATTCCTTCCTATATCTATCCATTCCAAAATCAAGCCATTTGCACTCTCTCAGACCGTTTCTACTATTCAGTTTTAATATTTAATATTATATGGGTTTCTTCAACATGAAGATGGTTCCGGCAAAGACCATTTAACCGACCTATATGTATTCATGGCGGCGTTTAATTAATCATATATATATATATTGCATATATTTAGATGCCGGTTCAAAGCTAAAGCTTGGTGTGGTGGGCGTTTGTGTTTGTTAATTTCTTGGGTGGATATATAATATTATATGCGTGTGCTAAAGGTGGCGGAGAAAGACCAACGTGCCGCAAGGCATAGCAATATTGAGACAGAGCATAGCTTTGAAGAATGGCTCTATGAGCCCCTGGTTTTTTCACAACAGCTGCAGCAGCGACAACGACTACGCGGGGGCGGCAGCGGTGGTGGAGGAGGAGAGAGTGGAATATTAGCTTCCGCCGGGTCGTCAATGCTGCTGCGGTTGGATAGGGAGAGAGAGATGTCTGCCATGGTATCGGCTTTGGCGCATGTGGTGGCTGGGGATGAGGAGCTGGCAGCTGCAGAGAGTAGTTTGGTAATTAATAGACAGAGTGAAGATGTTGGTGGTGGTTTGATTTCATCAAGCGTAGGTGGTTCGGATTCTGGGACGAAGAGAGAACGAGAAGAAGAGGAAGGTGTTGGTGGCCAGTCTGTTACTAGGCTTTGTAGAGCTTTTGGTGAATTTCCACAGCAGAGCTCTTCCCCTGTTTTAGGAGGTAATTTCTTTTTTCACTTAATTTTTTTGGATTTTACAAGGGTTGGCTGATTGAAATAAAATCGTGCACGCCTTCAATTCCTTTCACATGAAGTTACTTGAACAATAAAATAATAATAGAGTGATGAAGTATCTCTCTTGGCCTCTGTTTTGTTTTTATCTGTTCGTTTGTTTGTTTCTTCTTTTGTTTAATGTTTTTCATATTTGCTGCCGATATCTGCAGAAGGCTCAAACACACCACCAACACAAACAGCATTCCCTCCAAGCACATTTGTATACAGCGCTACCCAAATAGCAGAACCAATAAGAAGAAGATACAGAGGAGTAAGGCAGAGGCCATGGGCAAATGGGCAGCTGAATCAGAGACCCCTTCAAGGCTGCAAA
>BJCG01001742.1:0-45941 GCA_005406145.1 Prunus yedoensis | reverse complement strand
AAAACGACACTCCCTGCGGAGAAAATTGGTGCAACCCTGCACAAGCTAAGACCAACTCTGCGTGTGTCTCATAGGAAATGGAGGGGCAGACTTAAAAATTGTGAATCGTGATTTAAATAGACCGAATATTCTTCTATCGTACGTAAGGAAGCATGTCTAAGATTGAACAACTCAGCTACATTTTCAGGATCACGACCTTGACCGGCAAATCCTGAAGATGATATCGAACACCTCGAAATGGAGCTAAAAAAATTGACGCCATTTGGGATCCACAATCCACTAAAAATATTTACCTGAATATACGACACAAATCCAATTAATATTTACAATACAACCTAATATAGACATAAATAAATAAATATATACCTGGTGGCACTTTAAGTCCGATCCTCCTTGGTAAAGAATCATTTAACACTTTGGAATCATGAGCTGAACCCTCCCATCCGCTAAGAACGTATATGAATTCCAAATCAAAGTTACAAGCAGCTAGCACGTTTTGTGATATTTTACCGTGACGATCACGATAACTACTTACTTCGCGCCCTGTCACCATTGCTGGTATATGTGTGCCATTAATAGCTCCAATGCAACCCTAAAATAAAAAGGCATTAGATGTTATGTATTTTGAATAATAACAGTACTAATACTAATACAAAAACTATAATAATTACTAATATTTACTATAACAAATGAAGTAGTCATTACTTACCTTAAAATAAGGGTAAAACCTTGTACTTTCTCTACCAGTTCAGCTCGAGTTATGGTCTCAACTGAATTATTATTGCTTCAGACTCAGTTTTAGGTTTCTTTCTTGGAGGGAGCTTTTCTAATGGAGCTTCCAAATTTGTGTCTAGAAAAGGTGATGAAGTAAAATTACCAAACGACAAAGATTGGTATGATGTTTCATTTTGACTTAGTACAAATGCCTCATTGGTATCTTGCAATCTGGTAGGTCTACTTTCTCCAACTTCATACGTTCTAGCATCGGTATCATCACCAAGTCCAATTGAGTTTTTCCCAGCAGCTGTTCCATCGCCAATTGCAATTACCAAATCCTCATAGTCTACAAATGTATCTCTTTGAAGATGCACTTGACTTGGGTGGGACTAGCAAAAACCAAAAATAAAATAAATTAATTACATGCAAAAAGTACAAAAGTGAAAGTTCTCATTATAAAGTAACATTTTAACAAAATTGAAATCTTACCTTAAAGTAATCTTGCCATACTTCTTCAATAGCTGTGAATTCTTTGAGACGGAGTCCCACCCAAATCCAGAACTATGACGCATAAGTTGAGTAAAACTGTGATATCTTGTCTTAAACCATTTTAGACGACTCTGATATTGATGATAAGTTTTTTGGCATCCAAGTTTTGCATTAAGAACAGGAAGTATCTTGCTTTCTACTATTTGCTTGCTTAGCAAACCATTAGAATCGCGCCATCCACGGTTGACAGCATCAACCATTAGTTGTAATAGCATATTGCTCTCTTTCAAGGTCCATGGGTTATAAGATGTTTTTCCTTTTCCTTCTTGTGAATCTTCCATTTATAATGTTACTAGATAATACATACAATTTTTAATTAGTTCATAAGAAAAAAAAAAATATATATATATATATATATATGAAGATAATTTTTTCCCTTTTTGTTTTGACATGGACTAGAATATATATATTGTATATTGATAAAGAAGGGAAACGCAGAACAAAAAAAAAGGATGATTGTAGATGAAGATGGCTATATCGATATTAGATGAATAGCAACCAAAAAAAAAGGACGATGTAGAAAAATTACAGAAACAAAAAAAAAAAAAAAAACAGCAACCAAAAAACTATTCAAGAAAAAAAAAACAGCAACCAAAAAATAAGAAAGAAGCAAAAACAGAAAAAAAAAGAAAAAAAAAGAAAAAAAAAAGAAGCAAAAGCAAAAGCAGAATCTTTGGTTCATGGTTATATGGTCTTATGATAGGGTTGCATTTACTAACGTGGCTTGTTGCATGAATTATGATATTTTCGTTGCTTTTTGCATAATTATCATATATTTTGTCAAGCAAGGGCATGATGTACAACCAGGATATATGATGTATAGCAGAAAAAAAACAAGCAACAGCAATTGCTTGGATACAAGCAACGGCATACAGGATGTGTAGAAAGCATAGAAAAAGAGAAGAAATTTTTTACCTCCACTTGACAAGCACGCACGTTCAACGATTGGAGAGCGTAGAGCACGTTCAAAGTTTCTAGGGTTCACATAAGATTTCAAAGCCTTTTGTATTTATACTTACCACTTTAATTTCTAACGAAATCGGGCAACTTATTAATTCCTTCAAAAAATTACTTTTGGAATACACCTAAATTTTGTTTGACTTTAAAAAGTCATAATTGAATACACCTAGATTTCGATGTATTTTTAAATATCAATTGAAATCTGAATTGAATACACCAAAACTTTTACAAACTCTTTTAAAATCTGAATTGAATACACCCAGACTTTTAAACTTTTTAAAACTCTTTTAAAATCTTAATTGAATACACCTAGACAAACTCTTTTAAACTCTTTTAAAATCTTAATTGAATACACCCCCTAAAAGAAAACAAATGATAAATTGAAATTGGTACATGAAAAAAAAAACAAAAAAAAAAACAAAGCCTAGCAACTAGGAATCATACCAAATGTTGGTATAGCAATAAACTTAAAAGATAATTTAGGAGCTGTCAACTGAATATCTTAATACAAAGGAAATTAGTTGAGTTCAACAAGATCAAGTGTTGATTGAGTGTGAAATCTTGTTTTGAGAGAAAAGTTGTGTGGCTATAGAGTTGTGCTCAACTAGCATATATAAGCTCCTTGGTTGATGAAGGGATGGTTGAATCTACCATGAATCCTTTCTTTGTAGGTTGAACTGGTGAACTTAAGCATGGCCTTTCTTCGACAAGTTGGTTTAGGAGAAGCTCATGGTTCAAATCGCATTTAATGTGGTTGCTTAGCCTTTCTTTTGCCGCCTAACTTCTTCCCAGTTGTCAAAGTTAACTTTGAGCTTCGATTTGGGTAATCGCACCTTTCCTTGAGTAAAAGGTTTTCAAATTTTTGAGCAGCAACTTTAAATTAAAAGGTCAATGTTATTGGGAGGCATGAGACATCCTCTTGCAAACGCCGCCCTGACCTAGACGCAGCCCAGTTGCCAAACTGCTGCAAGAGCCACGATCTAGCAACCAAGCCATGGTGCGTCTCGTCCTCCTTGAAATCAACGTGTTGCATTCCCAACTGCCAAATAAAAATAAAGATACGCGGCAACAACTGCTGCAGTAGCCATCACTGCAATCACCGACGCTACCACCACCCAGGTGCGCCAGTTATCTCCTGCAATCACGATGCTCAACCAGTTGGGCCCCACCCAATTGGTCCTCCCCACGAAGCTCGACAGAAGAAAAGACGGTCGTATAGCCACCACCGTTGACAACGGCGATCGCGCTGTTCCCGTGTGACGAACCTCGCCGCTCAATACACCGTGCCACGACAACAACCAGCTGGGCCTGCCCAGCCTGTCCTCGTTGCGAAGAAAAATGAAGATATATATTCGACCTATCTTGGTGTGCACAACGACTCCTTTCCTCGACAAACAGTACAATTCTCCAAGATCTCTCTCACAAGCTAGAAGTAGAGGAAATAAGTTTGCAATTTGAATAGGAGTGAAGAGAAACCTTGTATTATAAAGGTTGGGCATCTTAGGTCAAGGAGGAATCACAAGCTTATTTCCATTGGGAGCCCAACTCCAAGAAGAAGGGGCATTTGTGGGAACATATTGTTTGCCGGCCAATAAGAAGATGATATGTGAAAATGAATATTCCTTAGGTCAAACTAATTACCTTATTTAATTCCTATTTAATTAGAGAAATTATCTTTGATTTAATATAAGAATATCTCCGTAAATCAAGGAACTAATCTCCACCAAGTCTCTTAGAGTAATTCTTATCATCTTTTTAGGGAAGTAATCCTAACCAAATCTGGATTATTCTCCCAAAACCCTAGCACACAAGGAGGCTGTAAATACATGGCTACACAAGGCATTTAAGGTAATTCTTCCTCAATTCCAAAATCCTACGAAAAACTCATCTCTCTCTACTTGTCATCGCCCCTCTCATCTCTCCCTCCCACATGGCTACGTGCCACCACATACGGCTAAGGCCACTCGGCTCTCCCCATGAGAGAAAACTTCATCCATTTTAGCTATTGCCGCATCTTTTATCAAACATCTAATTGAACTAACTTCGGCATCAAAGGGCTTTTAACCAACACCCCCCTGGGTGTGGTCTTTTTAATCCTGTTTGCTTGGCAGGGATTGAGGAAGAGAAAGAAGGAAGCTCAAAGGGCGAAGAATCTACGCGCAAATATTCTCCCGTGAGAAATTTGCACAAACACTTAGAATCATTCTACTAGTCAAACCACTGGTTGTAGTCCTTTTGAGGTTGTTTATTGGCAAAATCCTATATGCCCTCTGGATTTAACTTATCTTCCAGTCAAGAATCAGTTCAGTGGTGATGTAGAAGAAAGAGCTAAAAGCATCAAACGATTGCATGAACAGGTCCACAAGAAAATCCTTCAACAAAATGAAAAGTACAAGGGAGTGCCAGCAAGCATCGCAAACATGCAGAATTTAAGGAAGGTGCACCAGGAAAGTTTGGTAAAATCAAGCCTACGGTTGATGGTCTATTCAAAGTACTTAAGCACATAGGTAATAATCTTATGAGATTGAGCTTCCAGATCACTACAACATTTCAAGTGCTTTCAATGTTTCATACCTCTCTTCGTTTCATTGCGAGTACAACCAGCATGACTTGAGATCGAGTCTTTTCCATTCGAGGGAGATTGACACTGGAGTGTATGCAAACAAACTCCTAATATCAGGCCCAAAGGAATTCCAAATACTATCACTCACTCAAGCTGAAGGGGTTGCAACAGGGTTCGAAGTTTGACATTGAAGCAGGTGTTATTATGGCTGAAAATTTACAGTATTAATTTGAAGCCAAGTCTGTCTGGAACTCGTTGTTTTTTACGAAGCCCCGTTTGGAGTTTTCTAGAAGAAGTTATGGTCATTTAAGTGAAGGTAGTGCATGATGTCTGGAGTTATGCGAGAATCCAGAAGGAATTAGTCTTGCATTCTAATATTTCATATTTTCTAGGTATCATTTGTTTAGTCTAAGAGTCTTATTAATATTTCCTAGTTGTCCTTGTCTTGGAATGACAAAAGTCACCTATATTGGAGGGTTGTTCCAAGGAGTTACTTCTTTTAAACTCCCCATTGTGTTCTACTGGCACATTGAACATTGAAAAGTTATGTTCTTTTGAACTATTATCCTTACACTCTGTATCTCCTTGGAGCATTCCATTGAGTGGTGAGTTCCCTTTACTCTGTGTCCCAAGATAAACACTTTGGGTGGTGATTTTTGTATCCATTGGGTATATGTTGGGTGGTGAGTGTTTCTTTGTGCTTTCGATTGAGCGTCCGGTATCACTGTCCCAAGCCATTTATCAACAGTGTCGGCCCGAGGCCCAACGGACCATCCCATTTAAAGTCCATTTATTATATTATAATTGTTTCTAGATAATAATAATAATAATAGTAATAGTACTATATCTATATCTTAAATTTAAGTCTATTTCCTTTTTCTAATAATAGATTTTTAAAACAATGTTTTCTTTATAAATAAAATAATTATTTTGTTCTTCAAGTGGAAATCTTTTAAGCTCAAACAAGAGTCTAGCAATTTTCTATCTACATGTACTTCAAAAAGTCATTGGTTTCTTTTTCCTAAAAATAAAAAATCTTGTTAATATACATAATAGTTAAAAAGATTGAAATGAAATTGTCAAAAAAGAAATTTACAAAACATGAAATACATAAGTCGGGCTTGGTGTGGGCCCATATAAGCCCGACCCATCCCTATATGAGTTAGGGTCGCAAACTCAAGCTGGACGTAATGATTTCATAAATGATTAGGTTTTGCCCCTGGTAAGGCCAACTTCAAACTGGCTTGACCCAACCCACTCGACACTTCTACTTGAGGGCAATCATGAGTGTTATGGATGCTTGGCCATAATTGGAAAATTGTTTGCTACTTACTTATATTCGGTGAGTTTATTAACAAATGAAATAGTACCCGGACGATTTTTATGTGCATTTAGTCTTATATCTAGATATATTTTTTGGTGCTAATAATTTCTAACTATGTCCTTGATCATTATGATATTGTGATTTTTGGTCTAGTGATTGTTTTACAAATTGTATAGACCATTATGAAATCATATGTCCATAACTGTCTTTAACCTCACTTCCATGATTTATGGCGATGGGAGGTATGTTGCTTAAGGAGACCATTCATGTCGGAGAATAAAACTCAAAATTCTGCACATAAAATGTTCTATTATTGTAACAAGCAAGGTATGAAATGTCGATATTATCGGTGATATTATCCCGATAATATCTGATTTTTGGAGGGCTGATATTTTAGCAACTAATCATGGTGTTTTGTCAATATACCGATATTATCCCGATAATATCGGGGACGATAACTTCGGGCTCGTTTGGGAGTGCTTCTTTCCGAAGCGCTTATGCCAGTAGCGCTTAAGACATAAGCGCTTCTATAAAGAAGCAGTTTGTCGTTTGGATGTCATATTTGAAAGTGCTTTTACACTATATAAAAGCACTTTTGATATTTGTTGAGTGTTTGGTTGACACAGTAAAAGCACTTTTAAAAGTACTTTACAAAAATTTAAAGAATCCCAAATATTATAATAAATATATGAAATAAAAATTCACATGATCCCAAAATAAAACACGACTTAAAAAGTATGAACTTCACCAAGTATAATTTTTAATCATTTTTTGAAATTAAAAAAGGAATTAACCAGAAATAAGAAGATTTGCAATTCTCTCACGTTCGTCAGCCATCACGCCCATGGGTTAGATTTTGTTCTTCAACCATCTCTTGCCCTATAGTAACTCCCCCCCGCCAGAGGGAAGTAGATCATCATCATCATCATACGGTTGGAATTCTTGATCTGTCATTGAATGACATCTTATAAAGTTGTGAAGAGCCATTGAAGCAACAACTATTTGTATTTGTTTTTCAATAGGAAAGTTATGCATCTGTCGTATCATTCTCCAACGATTTTTCCAAACACCAAAAGTTCTTTCGATTGTGCATCTTAGGGAAGAATGCCTGTGGTTAAATATTTCTTTCTTCCCTCTTGGTTGACTTCCACGTCGAAAATCAGGAAGATGATATCGCTCACCCCTATATGGCCCTAAATATCCTTTGATTTGTGGATAGCCTGCATCCACTAGATAATATTTACCTATAAAACGAAGAACAACATGAGCATTATTTACTATATCACAAATTAAAACATATTTGAATTGGAGAAAAAATATGTATTTAGTTACCTGTAGGTGGATGAGGAAACTTTAAAATTGGTCTTCGTAAGGCTTCCATGAATATCCGTGCATCGTGAGCAGCACCTTCCCATCCAGCCCACACAAAAGTAAAGCACATATTAAAATCACATACAGCCATAACATTTTGGGTAGTGATACCTTTTCTTCCAATATATGGTACTTGTCTTTCTCTAGGCACGATTACTGGTATATGTGTACCATCAATTGCCCCTATGCAATCTTTGAAATATGGCCAATATCGATCATCATCTTTGATTTTATCCGGAACTCTCCTAAATTGCGGTCTTGTGGACTTATGATATCACTAGCCATGCGACAAACAACATCTAAAATTATCCCAAACCACCTTGACACCGTCTCACCAGAATGTTGGAACCTTTCTTGGACCATTCTATTAGTGAACCCATGACCTAAAACGATGAGGAACATTGATAATGCCTCAACTAATGGTATATCTCCAACTTCTTTCAAACCATATGCACCTGTAAGTGTCTCTACCAATTTTATAAAGACATGTTTTTCCATCCTAAATTGTTCATGGCACCTTACCTTATGACCATTTAAAACATCCATTACCCATTTATATCCGGTATGCGAAGAAGTCCTGCATGGTTCTTTGTCAACATATTTAAGCCATTCAGAAACAACTACAACACATCCTACAGAAATCAACTGATAAAATTCATCGTCACTATCATCTGTACAAGAGTGTGTACTGTTACCATCACCATCACTAGAACTCATCTGTAAAATAAAACAAAAAAACTTATAGTGTCTATATATATACCCATATATGTATGTATGAAAGATTGGTATATTAAAATAACACTTCCACCTCATAAAAAAGGAAAAAATACACTCAAAATAATAACTGAATCTGACAGAATAAAAAGATAAGAACAATTAATAATATCAGTTCAAAACCACTCAAAATAATAAGACAAATAAGAAAGTAACCAAGGCTAAACTTAAACTTTCTTGCTCCTAAGCCACATAATTTGTCGGTTGGCTTGCCTCAATGCAACAAACATCTCTCTATTCTTTCTTTCTGTTAAGACATCTGCAGCTTTCACGAAAAGCCATCATCCCAACAATTTCAGGTATGCCTTCTACAACTTGCATCACTTCTTGAATGCTACAACCAGGCTTGTCGTTGTTTCTAGAACTTCGATTTGCTACTGACTCTAAAATAGAATCTAATCGCTTTATCACCTTCTCCCCAACTGCAGGTTTTTTACCATCCCTTTTTCTTTTTGCTTTATCTTGTGTGGACGTTTCAATATTAGGAGAAGTATCAATATCATCTATGTTATCAAGCCCTTCATTAAACTCCAGACCATTCTCCAAGTCATACACCAAATCTTCAGGACTATTTTCAGTTGGACGAGTTAGTTCATTCTCAACATCATGGACAAAACCTTGTGATGGTGCCCAAGCTCCATCACCCGTCACAGCAATATCCTTAAATAAAATGTCTAATTGATCAGCATGTTTCAATCCACATGTTCGAAATTTTGCTGCTTCAGGAGTCTCCTACAATAATATCAACTTAAATGAAAAAGTTCTAACAAAACTATGTATATTAGCTTCAGGTGTAAGAAAATATAACTCGACTGTATGACAAGAAATTCACCTTCACTTTCTTGTCCCACCATTCATTGCTAGCATTGATGGTTTTCTTCACAGGATCCCATCCTAGACCAGTCTCTTTTCCAACCAAAGATGTCCACAATTGCCAATCTTTCTTAAGTCCAGTCCATTTGTTCTTGAGTTGCTTTTGAGTGTAGGTCCTTTGAGTCAACTCACTAAATTTCTTTATAACATTTTTCCATCCTTGCTTACTAAAATGGCCACCTGGTCGATTTCCAGCTATTGTCTCAACAACACAAATTTTTATAAATGCATCAAGAGCCTCGTCATCCCAATGAGCCTTTCCTTGTTTCTTCTTCTTTCTCGCCACATTCATCTTGATGGCTTATCCATATTATTAGACATTACTCTATTAAAAACATTGTACAATGAACACAAATTAAATACTTTCTATGCAACCATTATTTTTTGTCGAAAGAGAAAAACTGTAAAACTTAAAAGACAACATCTAATTTCCTTGCAGTTAACCACTTCACACACTAAGATGAAATTAATTGCAGAGTACCAGTACCACGTATTTTGCATTTATTTGCATATATTATATCATTAGCAACCCTTCCCAGTATTTTAATACACAAAGCAGTTTGGATACACAAGTATGAAAGGAAACATAATCTTTGCAGTTTCTTCAATCAGAGATCAACACAATAATACAGAGACAAATAGCAAAAGAAAAACTTCCTTTTGCATGCATCCATCCAAGAGGACAAAACGGTGACCAAATCAAAGACAAATAGCAGAAGAAAAATAAATATGAGATATGCACCTGGTAGAGAAGGAAAACGAAAAATAATTTTCGAAAATCAAACTATCAATAACAAGCTAATGGTCAACGAAAAATTCAGGGACCTTTCAAAGTTCAATTGCTGGGCTTTATGAGACACACAGAAATACAATAATTTGGAAACAACAAGACAAACACTAATAGAAACATGAGATTTAGCAAGACAAGTTAACAATAATTGATTAGTTACCTCTTTTTCAGAATAGCAGAAATATGACATTAGAAAGTCACTAGGATTTGGAATTCCCCATGCAATATGAAGTCCAAAAATCTAAAGGATTTGGTGTGTGCTGTGACTTCGTGGATGTGAAGTCAGAAATAAGAAGAAGGGTGTTGCTGAAGCAAGATTGGAAGCTGAAGCTTTTCTGCGACCAGAGGCAGATTGTGCGAGAGAGATAATAGAAGATGGGTGATATTTTTTGTCGTCTGATAGGTTTTGGAGTTTGGGCTTTCGGCTGGTAGTTGTTGTTTAATAGGAGAGAATAGAAAAAAGAAAAAAAGAAAGAAAGGGTGTTTTGGCATTTAAAAAAATTAAATATGGGTATTTTCGGCATTTTAAAAGTTTCATTAAAGGGAGCCATGTGCTTCCCGTGTTTTTGTCCTGCAGCGCTTTTATGAAGAAGCACCTCTCAAGTGCTTCTTCCAAAACCACTCCAAGTGCTTTTGGATCTCACCCAAGCGCTTTGGCAATTTTTGCCAAACACCATTTTTAAAAGACAGAAGCGCTTTCACCATTAGAGCGCTTTCGCTGCTCCAAAAGCACTCCCAACGAGCCCAACATTTTTATGAATGATTGGGCAATATATCGAGATATCCGGATAATATCCAATATTATATTATCCTGATAATAAGAACTTTTGCTCCCAAGACCAAGAAACACTAGAATTCCACCTTCTTCCAATCCTACACAACCACAAGATCCTGCTGATACTATGATAGCTCTAGTACAAGATCAGGAGACTCACCTACCACCGAAGGTGAGAATGATGAAGGGATAGGTGAGCTGGAGGTAATGGTGGATATGTTGGGACCACCTCCCGAATTTATGAGCCCCTTCACTGGTGAGGGCAAACTAATTCACGCATGCAAACACAAGATGAGGACCATGGCAGTAGGCGGGCAGGACCAGGAATTGGTGTCATAGGGAAGGACTATACTTGTAGAGAAAAAGGTAATGGGACTTGTCAAGTCAAGAAGATGACTCGTTATCTATAACTTCGGACTCTGTTGGAGTAGGAAGTAGTAACTATGGTTATACTCATAACCAACCATTTCCCTACCCTTCATATCTCATTCCTGTTGGGATGGAATCAAGCGACTCATGGAAAGAATCCGAGACTCAATCTTCAAATGATTTTTGCTTATGGACAAACATCAACCAATCTTGAATCCATATGGGTGACATGTTAACAATTATATGCAAAACTATTTTGGGGATTTATCATTTGATGACTACTCTTCACAAAATACTTACTCTACACATAGAGATGATGAAGATAGTGAAAATTTTGAACCTCATAGGAACTCTATGTGGTATTAAGTCACTCATGCGTCTTACTATGCAATGTATAAAGTGTAAAATATTGTAGTAATTCATTATATATAAATGATTATGGTGTGTTTAATATTCTTTCATTAATTACTACATATTTTCTACACTTACAGTGTTTGCCAGCTCGCTATATAATCAACTTTAATAGGTTAAATTCATCATGCAATGCATTTCCTTCTAATTTTTGTGATAAACTAATAGATAATTGACTAGATAAACATCCTGCAAAGTTTCAATAAAAATTTCCAAGTTTTTCTTACAATTTCTATGGTTTTTATTCAATTTTTACTGATGCCGATAATATCCCGATATTTCCATCGACATTTCCGTGTTTTTGGACTTCCGATATTTCCGATACCACCGATATTTTAGACCTTGGTAACAAGACATTGGGTTTCGTTCATAACATAAATGATTTATTTATAGTCTTATGGGTGTTAGTGTTATTATCATTGGGCTTTGTTTTATGTTTGGGGCAAATAAAGAGTATCATGGATGTTAGGTCTTAATAGGAAATTTATTTCATACTTATATTCTGTGAGCTTTATTAACAAAGGAAATAATACTTATATGATTGTGTGCATGTATGTGTTTTTTTTTTTTCCCTCTTGTGCTAAAAAATACTAACTATGTCCTAGGTGTTATACCGGGTTGATACTAGTACGACACAAGCTCGATCTGATTAAATAAGGTCCAGCTCGGGCCATATTCAGAGCCAGTTATGGACCGTGCTAGCCTAAGGACCAACGGGGTATCCGTTTAAAGCCCATGTCTTATATTATACATCTTCTTAGGCTATTGTGGTTTCCGGTCTAGAGGTTGTTTTACAAATTGTAGGGATCAATATGAAAGATCCTCTGTCCTTGACCGTCTTTAATCATACTTCCATGATTTATGTGATGGCGATGGGAAATATTGCTTAAGGAGACAATTCACGTTGGAAGGTAAAACGCAAATTCTGCACACAAATGTTTTATTACTATCAGAAAACGTTTGGTGTCGTTCATAACATAAATGGTTTATTTACAGTCTTTTGGGTGTCGTTGTTATTATCACTAGGCATTGTTTCTATATTTGGGATAGATCAAGAGTGTCACGGTTGCTAGGCCCTAATTGGAAAATTATTTGCTACCTATACTCGGTGGGTTTTATTAACTCGAAGGAAATAGTACTGATATGATTTTGTATGTGTTATATTACTTTTTTTGCTTTTTGTGCTAAAAAATTTCTAACTATGTCCTAGGTGTCAAACTAACTGCGCTGTTTGACCCATATCCTAAACTAGTTACTGCCTGTGCCAGCCTGAGGCCAAATGAACTAGCCCGTTTAAAGCTTATTTATAATACAATACATTTTTTTAGGGTATTGTGGTTTTCGGTTTGCTAGTTGTTTGACCAATATGAAAGATCCTTTGTCCATGAACATTTTTCACCCTACTCCACGATTTATGTGATGGCAGTGCAAGGCATATTACTTAAGGTGACCATTCATGGCCTGAGTACTAGACGAGCTCGACCCGATTAAATAAGTCCCAGCCCAGTTTGTACTCTAAGCTAGTTATGGACTGCGCCAGCCCAAGACCCAACAGACCTAATTGTTTGGGCTTAATTTCTGCACGCCGTCCATCTGGCTATTGGGCTAATTTGACGGCACGTGTTTGGGCTTTATTGTGCCAAAATTGAGAGCTGGCTCAGGCCATTTCAAAAGAAGGAAAATGGAACGAAACCAAATACAAAATTAACCTTCACAGGATAGGTTAATTGCCATTAATGGTAATTTAATCTGAAAAATCCATATTTAATTGGTTTAATCATACCTAGCTTCTAGATTATACTCCTATTGAGGCCCAAAAATCCAAGGGCTAGGCCCAGCTTATTCCTTGCCCGGCACAAATAATTAATCACCAAAGAAACCCAATCGGGGCATAATGGGAAATCATCGGACTCACCTACACGAGTCGTGGGTCACATATCACGCCAAGCAAGCATGCCAAAAATGCGACGGCTTTATAAATTTACGCTCGTCGACCTATCTGATGTTATTCGATCCAAGCATGACTTATTATGGTGCAATAAACTCAAGCACAAACACGATAAATAAACATGCAATGCCATCAAGCCATGCTACAAGCTCAAGTGGGCCTAAGCCACGTAATTACCTGAGGCTTGCTGAGAAGGTTGTGGCATGGGTGGGTATGAGCACTCACAGGGCCCATTGAGGGACTGAGGAATGGAAGTTTTAGGCCACTTGGGAGCACTAAAACTCAAGCCCATTCCTCGGGCCCAAATACATGGTTAGCATGAGAGAGAGAAGAATGGGGTCCATGCCTTAGGAGAATATCTCATAGGCTGCTGTAGCATTTAGGAAAATCCATGATAGTTAGAATGCCCAAAAACGAATAAGCCACTTCCAGCAGCTTGACGAAAGCACGCGGGCCGCTGGAAAGGAGAGCACCAGTACCCCAATGCTATACACAAAGCCCAGCCCAGCATTTTATAAAAATTCAACATCGAGCTCCACCCATATCTGAACTTCCATGTAAGCAACAAGGAACCATAGCAAGGACCATAGGAAATCCATGAACATAGAAGAAATACCCACTGGGTAAAGGACTTCGCCCATTCTCTCCTTTCCTCTGCGAGCTCCAGTTTGGAAATCAAGGGCAAAAGCAAGTGGCGCCTCACCCCCATGGGGAGGCTCAGCCGCATAAATCATTGGAACCTTAATAAGCCATTGATTCAGGCACTCTGGTATAAGATTTTTCACAAGAAATGGAGTAATTGGAAAGAGGGAAAGGAAAAGTGGGAATGGAGGATCAACGAAATTAGGGTTCCAAATGCCTATAAAGGGAGCTTCTTCTACCCAGCAACACACACCATTCCAGAGCAAGACCAAGCTTTGTCAAGTGAACTGGAATTTACCGCATCTTCTACTCCCATCGTTTCTCCCTTTTTTCTAAGGTAGAAACCCTCCTAATTTTCCATTCTTCCGTCCTAAACCTTCTTTTCTGAAAGAAATCCACGCTTTGATCTCTCTCTCTTTCTCTCTCTCAAATTGCTAAACCTATGAAAGCTTAACTCTCATGCCACAAGCTCCTCACGCTAAGTCATTAACAAGTTTGATACGCTTTTCTGGTTGTTGGTGAAAAGAACTCAAACGTATTTTTCTAAGGCTTAAGCAAGTCTTTTAAAAATTCTTTTGGGAGTCTGGTTCTCGAACTCATGCTTCAAGAGTTTTTTTTTGTTCATCTTCTTCTTACATCAGCCCAAGCCCATTCGTCAGGCTACTAGAACAAAAAGACCCCCACAACTCCTAAAGGCTCAAGGTTTGATCATCAATTCAAAATCAGATCAGTAGAGGAAGGGAAGAAGTCTTTTTCCTCAATGGCCACATGATTCCAATGACAAGACGTCAACAGGAAACAAACAGAGGATTATTATGGGGAGTTGGTAGAAAAGGTGAAATCAAAAACCACTCCCCATAACCATTAAATGCCAGAAAAACAAGCTGGGTTTCCTTCCCATGCTCATGAAGATCTCGTCAACACAAATTCAGTTTGCAAGGAACGGACAAGAAATAAGAAAGTTGGTTGTCAGAAGGTCAAAACTGATCACTTGATGTGGGCTTTTCTTGTCAGGATAACTACTACTCCCTTGTTTGCTGGAGAGACAAACCTCTCAGCAAATATCCTCCAGATACTAAGGAATCATCACTCATGCAGATTTCCTATAAATGTAGGAGGATGTGAATTGGATAAAGGACAACAAAAAATCCAATCAAGACAAAACTCTCAGTCATACTGACAAAAATCAAGTAAGATCAAATGATCCCAAAAGTCTCCAAACTTAGAAGTAGTCAAGCTATTTGATTTGTAAAGGCCATCCAGCTTGCAACAAAACAGGCAGAACTCAGATTTCAATTGACCGTGTCAGTTCAAAGAAGCAATTCACAAAGGAAACGAGATTTAGAGTAGGTGAATCAAGTGAAGTTCAGGTTTTCATAATATGAAAACCTCAACAAATTTCCAGGGAAACGTTGATGTCTCAGAATCATCAGAATAGCTCTTAGATGATCCATAGTCAAGCAAGATAGGTACTAAAGTGTAATTCCAGGCCAGCAATCGTCAATCCAGCCACTTCCAATCTAGTCCAGACTAGAAAGATCTCAGTTCAGCCCGCTCGACAAGCCTTTCCATGGCTAAATTTGATTAAAGCTCTGCCAATCTCAACATTGGTATCGATTTCCAGTTAATCCCTATTAGTTGAAGGTGCTGACGTGCAATTTCAACACAAATATATCTAGTCCAGCCTGAGTCACAAACGACAATCCAAGCAGAAATCAAAGTCCAATATTCTAATGTCCTTCCGAACTCGACAGTTCTCTTTTGTTTGATTGTATAATAGACAGTTCTCTTTGAATTAGTTTGTTTTGTTTTCAACATTCATTTTTTGCTAGACTTACTAGTTTTACTATGGGAAATTGTAGAGTCCTCACTCGTCTGAGACAAGAAAAGAACTTACTTGGGAGATATTCCTCACTCAAATTCACAATCACTTGATCAAAGTCAATAGCTAGGGGTGCAAGTTATTACATTTCATAGTCTGTTCGGGTTTTCTAACCGTTAATAGTGGCACGCTCGCACACAAAAGAAAGT
Organism: Prunus yedoensis; assembly: GCA_005406145.1. NCBI lineage: Eukaryota > Viridiplantae > Streptophyta > Magnoliopsida > Rosales > Rosaceae > Prunus > Prunus yedoensis. The sequence continues at coordinate 29,844 of BJCG01001742.1, read as the reverse complement.
TGACTCGTTGACTGTCAACTGATTTCGGGTCAATGGGGAACTTTACCTTACCACCACAGGAACTACATCAAAACGAGTAAACACTAAACCCATCTATCATATTATACTTGTTTTTAAGGCACTGCATTTTCTAGTCTAATGGTTGTTTTACAAATTGTAGAGACCGATATGTAAGAACCTTTGTACAAGGACTTTAACCTTACTTACATGATTTATGTGATGGCGATGAGAGACATATTGCTTAAGGAGACCATTCATGTCGGAACTTAAAACTCAAATTCTACACATAAAATGTTTAATTATTCTAACATAACATTGGGTGTCGTCCATAACATAAGGGGGTTATATAGTGTTACTAGATTTATATCTTAAATTTAATTATATTTCCTTTTAAAATAAATTTTAAAAATCAGTGCTTTCTTTATAAATAAAATAATTATTTTGTTATTCAAGTTTTAATTTTTTAATCCCAAATCAGAGTCTAGCCTTTTTCTATCCAAACAAGATCTTTTTTCCAACAAATAAGAAATCTTATTTAGTATTTATCCATAATTGTGAAAAATGTTGAAATTAAATTGTAAAGATAATTTTAAAAAATGCAATACATAGTCGGGCTTTGTGTGAGCCTATATGGGACCAACCTTATATGGGTTAGGATTGTGGACTTAGGCCGGACTTAATGATTTGCATAAAGGACGGCTTGGCCTACCCTAAGCACTGCCCAAAGCCCATCCGGCCCGTTTGAGACTTTTAGTCCCACCTTACCCATACGTACTCCAGTCTTAGATGAAGCCTGAAGGGCAAGGTAAGGTCCCTCAAACCAGGAAGGCATTCTCTATACAATCTTTCTTACCAATTCCCCTTCCCATAATTGGCGGATCAACCCTCAACGCACCGAAAGCAAGCAAAAAGCTTGCTATTTATGAGAATTCCACGGATATGATATGAAAGCTAATTCTATGAAGCCTGTTACTTCGTGTAAGAAAGCCAAATTCTAAATCTAAGCAACCAACAAATTTATTACAAGTACAACCTTGAAGCTTAGGCCATTAGCAAGATCAAGTTGGCTTGCTAGCCAGTGGAAGGTGAACTCAATAAATTCCTCTCATAGAGCTAGCTGTTAGCCTGCTACACAGTTCACTTAATAGATGGGGGAAAACTTGAGCAAATCATATATCCTTGTCAAATCAGAGTTAGAACCTCAACAAAAATCAACTCTGTCTAACATCACGACTGAACTCAACATGAAAATAGACAACAATCCAACTGGGGGAATGTCATAAAAATTTTCCAAAAAACTAAAGAATCTTTTCTGAACTTGTATCGTACAGGTACCTAAAATTCTTGTGGCATACAACATTCTCGTGCTTAATCATGTGCCTTGATAATGCCATTAGACGAAATAGTTTCGTTAGCCAACTGAAAGATGTTTCGAGAAACAAGCTGCTCATCTATCTTACTATGCCTTTACATACAGGAATACTCTTCCATAACTCTAGAAGGGGCCACAATTAACCTAATGACTCACTTAACTTATTATTAAAAACCAATTAGTATAATTTCAGATTCGTTTCAGTAGAACCCCTTGAAAAGAAATAATGAATGCATAAGGCATATTGCTGAATTGCTCATTAATTATTTATTTTATCTGTGAACATGGCTGAGAAGAAAAGAGACAGAAGAAGAAATCATTAAGCAAAATCTAGAAACGAGAACTAGGAGGAAAATCATTCAAAAAGTACAACGAAGAGAAAGTAACATCCAGAAAAACAGTAATTCAAATTCCAAAACAAAGCTTAAAGAAGGTTAAAATATGAATGCATCAAAAGCATTGAAAACGAAATAATGGAGGCTTAATTTTAAATTCATGAAAAATAAAGGTTCTCCAATTTTCCTGCTATCCAAATATCTCTGACTTTGCGGGGTTGAATATTCACATGAAAGATGAAATAATACTTTAGAATGGGATGATAGCAGAACTGAGACTCTGATCTTATTCTTAAAAAATAGACATACACACTAAAAGTACATACTTTTATTTTATAAAATTTAATACATGGACCTGTTAATATACTAAAGACTTTGTGAATCCCCAGACCCACATTTCTATGCAGCCCTTAAACCTCCAGGCATGAATATAAAAAAATGAAAATGAACAAAATATAAAATATGTATTTCAGGCAAGAGGCTGCCGCTAAAACTTGATGTAAGAAAAAGATAGAAAAAATTCTTACAAGCAGTCAGCCAGCCTTTTGCTTATTTATGATAATAAGACCTCCTCAACTAGCTACAGGTAACTAAAATATTGAAATAGCCTTTTGCTTATTTATGATAATAAGACCTCCTTAACTAGCTACAGGTAACTAAAATATTGAAATGGCAATCTCGTATCATAATTTCAAAACTAGCAAATTAATTAAACTTTCAATATATTTGAAACAGTTTAACCAAACAAAAGAATGTTTCCCATAACAGAGAATTAACACAATTCCTCAAAAGGTCATAAACTAAGAGGAGTGATCTTAAGTTCTGAACGTGAAAACTAAAAACCATTACATGGGGATAGAATAGATTGATGTAAGAAAAGAAAAAGAAACCAACAATAGAAATGAAGGGAATAAAGATAAAACAAAGATCCAATATAAAACTGATAATAAAATGCTAATGATAATCATGTGCAATCTTATACTGGAATAACAAACAAAAATCACAATACACTAATAAGCAAATAATATATTATAAAAATGGGGAAAAGGCAGGAAATGGGGTGAAACACGAAAGAATAGTCACTGAAAACGAAAAAGAAACTGAGCATTAAAGTGAAACTGGATGTTGTCAATTCTTACAAAATAAAGGATGTCAAAGATGTGATGAATTAAAACATTAAAAAAAAAAAAACCAAAAAAGGAACGTCCACCAAGTTGCTGTCAAGCTTGGCCAAATTTGAAGTTATGGACCATGAGAAAACTAAAATACAAAGTCTTCCCAAAGAAAAACTTCCCGAAAAACTGTTCAATCCAAAGCAAGCTTTAAGATAAATATTCCTTAGAGACATGATCATCCTTCCTGATGTTCAGCGACACTTACTCTGCAAACATACAGCCCAAGAATGTAATGCCAAGAAACACAACAATCTCCCTTTCAAAGGAATTATCATCCCCAAAGCGTCAAAACAATTAAAGCTTTAAATATTTATAAATAAAAAAAACTGAAAAAATTGAGAAAAACATTCATGATCAAGTCCAAGTGATCCCTGTTACAAAAATTATGAGCCATGGCATCATGATGGTATAAATACAAGGATTCAGTGAACATAATATTAGATTCAAAATGGCAAAAGAAAATAAAGAGAAGGTACACATTTAATATAGTATAGTAAACCACCATAAAGAAAAGTGGCTGGTTAATGTTAGAGCAACCAACTGCACAAGTTTACAAAACAGACTTCCTAAATGAAGTTAAAGACAGTAAACACTTTAGCCCGTTTACCAAAAACCAACAACCAGAAGAAAATTGAAAATTGAAATGGAAATTATCCAGGAGGGAATTAAAAACTTAAAAGACTTTCAAACATTTTTATTCATAAAATACAAAATACTAAAGATACCTTCGTTAGTTATGAATATTATAAATATGTGAAAAGAAATATTCAGAGAGAAAATCATTTGAGGAAATTTGGGAAACGCTATAAAAAAACGTCATAATGTTAGATATTCAATAATGCTTAGTTTCATGTATTCACAGAAGTTTACAACAAAACAGTACATCTTAGACTGGTACAGTACTCAAATAAATATAATTTAGTCCAAAGGTTTGATAAAATTCAAACTCATGAACCCGGCAGAAAGAAGTAAAATATAATAAAATAATAGAAATAAAGAAAGGTTCATAATCCAGCTGGAAGCCAGAAGAAAAAGAACCTGACACCACATAAGTGGGATAGAAAATAAATAGCAACAGAAAACCAAACTTCCAAGAAAAGAACTATCTTGGAAACTGGCGAAGAAGCAACATGCAAAGCAGCAAGGCTTATTGCAGAACAAAAACAGTAAACCCTTGGACTTCACAGACTCTAACCACGTGTAAAGAACATAAACAATATGCCTCGGAGACTCAGAAGAAGAATGACCTTCTTTCTTTTGTTTACCATAACAAACAGTTGCATCTATTTAAGGAGTTCTAGAGCCTCTTTTATGGTAATCTGTTCTTGGCTTACTTTCTCTATGCTGAAATTGATTAAGCTCACCAAAATCATCTACTTTCACCCGATAACATAAAATTTTGAGTACCTTATCAGTTGGCTATGTGCAATCAGAATTTGTAAATAAAAAATTGTTCTTCAGAGACTTAGAAGGATGAGGCTTTTTTCTGCATGCCATAACAAACTGAAACAGTAATGTCTGTTACCCAACCATTCTAACCTGTTTTTGGCTTAGTTCCTGTATGCTGAAATTATTTAAGCTCACCAAAACTATCTACTTTCAATAGATAACATACAAATTCCCATCTTGAAATTCACCTTTCTTAACAACCTATGTAGATTATGAAACTCATAAAATCTCAGTGAGTTACATGTATACAGAAAAATTGATTCAGTTCCCACAAAGCAAAATTGGATATTTGAGAAAGAGTCAAAGTACAAGTACTTGTAACCAAATTAGACATTTTAAATCCATATAAACCATCGGGCAAAACATATTTTACCACAAAACTACCAAAAACTAAAACTGAATATGCATAAAAAGCAAGATGAAGAAACATATGCACGAAACTAGGACATGAGAAATGTAATTGCAATATGGCATACCACATATATGATGTATACCCAGCGAATGACCCACCAGCCCTCTGAGGCCTACCAGAACCCGGCTGCTGAACTTGCGTATTTGGGTAAACGTGCTGTAGACCCTGGAGCATAGGAAGAGACCCACTCGTCCCATATGCACCAAGCAATGAGGGGTTACTCAACCCATGAGATCCTCCACCCAAACTGAGCAACCCATGAGACCCTCCACCTAAATTGACCAACCCATGAGACCCTCCACTGTACCCACCAACGCCAGCACCCACCTGGCCCACTTGGCTTACCGGAATAACACTTGGGTTCAATGCCCCTCCCATTATACCCGGGTTCAATGCTCGGGCCACCATACCCGGGTTAGCAGACCCAGGAACAAACCCACCACCCACATTGCCCATTAATCCACCGTACAATGGGTTAAGGTTCGGATGCTGACCGAACAAAGCCATATTCTGCGCTGCTGCTACAGCAGCCAGTGTCGGCTGCTGCATTTGCCCTTGCGGGGGCGCCACAGCTGAGTTCTTGTTCTTAGAACCTTCGGCCGCCTTTTGGCATTGCAATTGGTGCCCTTCAAACACCTTGAAGGGTTCTTCAAGAGCCTTCTTCGCACCCTCCACAGTCTTGTACAGGAACAGAGCAAAACCCTTGCATTTTCCAGTCTGTGAATCGAAACCCATTGGCCCAGTTTCGATTTCCCCAAATTTAGCAAAAAATATTCTTAATTTCTCACCATCAACATCATGCGGCACGCTGCTCACGTATATTTTTCTCGATGCCGAGTCCGATTGAGCGTTAAACGACGACGATGAAGTCGTCGTGTTGTTGTTCGCCGGACCCACCGAGGCCAATTGACAGGAAGCGATTCTATTGCTGATGTTCTTCTTAGGGTTCTTCAACGCCTTGGCGGCTCCACGGCGCGTTTTGAAGAGGACGAAGCCATAGCCTTTGGCCTTGCCCGTGGCTTTGTCCAACACCAAATTGCATTCCTCGATATCGCCAAAGGGTTCGAAGGCAGCGACAAGGGTTTCACGCGTGGTGTCCCAGCCGAGGCCGTGGATGAAGATCTTTCGATGCGAAACGTCGCCATCTGCGGCGTCCCGAATGCGGTTGAAGAGGGCCGAGTCCTTGGAGGCCGCTTCGACGATGAGCTCGATGAGCTGGTCCTTGGTGTAGGCTTGGAGTAGTTCAGGGAGGTTCTCTACGTCGGACTCGGACGAGTCTGAGTCTGAGTCCGAGACAGAACCGGAATCGGAATCGGATTGGGGTTGTTTCTGGTTAGGGTTAGGGTGCTCTTCTTCTCTTTCTTCTTTTTCTTCGAATTTTTGCTTGAGGTTTTGGGTTTTGGGTTTTTTCTCAATGGTTTTGTCGGATGTTTTGATGAGCCTGCGCTTCTTCGTTTTTGTGATCTTCGCCATTGGAGCCACAGCCACCCACAGAGTTAGAGCAGAGAAGAGCAAAGCAGGGTTTTTTTTAGCTCGGAAGAAGACTGCGAACCTTATTGCTGTGTTGTGTGCGTTTTGAAAGGTACAATGAGACCCTCGGCTTCTAGAATACAAAAGGCGTTTTTATAAGGGTGTTAATTTATTTATTCTTGGAGTTTTTATCAGTCAGGAGGGTTCGTATTTTTGGGTTTGAGCCGGGCTCGACCTAACTCACGGGATTTAGAGCCAGTTTGATATTGTTGTGTTGTTAAAATAATTGCTGTTAAATTTGCTATGAGAAAAAATAATTTGGTTTTTGGTAAATTTTTTGTTATAAGTGATGTTTGTATAATAATCAATTTATGAGTGTTTGGTAAATTTTTTTGTAAAAGTGTTGTGAACTGTGTATAATGACTAAAAAGGACATTATATTGAAATGATTTTTCTGTTCAAGTGTTTGGTAAAAGGAAAAACACTTTTACTTTATCTTATATATATGTATTAAATATGTTTCCATCACACCCTAAAATGTATTTTAATTATAAAATAAATAAAGTATTCCATTAAAATAAATATGACAAACTCATAAAACCCCCCAACCTATAGAGTCATTTACAAGTTCATATCCAATTTTAGGGACATTGACCAGTACATAATCAACGTCATGAAAACCCTACAATTTATCCCCTCCGTTAGCCAAACTGTTAATGAGTCTGTTAAATGCTAATGTCGCATTTGTGGGACCAATTTTTTAATTGACGTGGGGTTTCATGTGGACAAAAAATAATAAAAAATTTATTTTTAAAGTCTTTTAAAAAATTAAACATATTAAATTAAAAATCCTATCCAAATTCTCTCTCTCTCCCGATTTCTTCCCCCTTCCTCCCAATTCCCCCCTCCAAATTTCTTCAACCCCAAATTTCTTCCCCCCACTCGGAAAGTCAAAATTAAATCGAATCCCTTGCCGCCCAAAGAACCACCCAGCCACCTCCCAAAACCCACCAACCAAAAGACTCTAGTGCCAATGCAGATGATGAAGATGAATTGGGGAAGTTGAATTCGGGTCGTGGAGACCACCCAAGGATGAAATTGAGAAAGGTGAGTTCATTCCAGATAGATCGCAAAAAGGGGAAGTGGCCAGAGATGACTACGGTCACAGTAAAATGCGTAGGTATGATATGGGTAAGGACAAAGACTGGAAATTTGAGCGTGTGAGGACACCACCTTCTGGGAAGTATTCAAACGATGATGCTTTTAGAAGGAAAGAATTTAATAGAAGTGGAAGTTAGCAGAGCAAGAGTACTGCCATGTGGGAGGCTGGTTCAGAGAGGAATATAAGGATCAGTTCAAAAATTGTTGACGAGCACGGAGTGTACAAAAATGAGTACAGCAATGGTAAGTACTACCCCAGGGAGTACCCTCTTGTTAATCGGTTAAAAAGGTGTGGTACTGATTCAAGTATCAGTGAGCGCAAGCACTATAGAGACTATGGGGATTATCTAGGTACAAAAAGTCGCAAGCTTTCTTATTACACCAATCGCTCTGCCCACCCTGAGCATTATTCATGCCATTCTGTGGAGAGGTCTTATCGGAATCCTCCTTCGTCAAGAGTTGCAGCAAACAAGTACCCTTCCAGAGACCCGTATTTCAGATCTGGTTCTTGAGTTGCAGCGACGTTGGGTTTGTGGATTATGGGGTGGCTGGGGTTGCGACGAGGCTGGGTTCGTGAGTTGTGACGATAATGGCTGGAGATGGGGGTGGGGTTATGCCTGCAACGAGAAAATAATGAGAGAGAGTTCTGGTTCTGGGTTCTCATAGAGAGAGAGAGAGAGAGAGATTTTTAAAATAATTTTAAAATAATTTAAACAGTAAAATAATTCTTTATTAATTTTTGGTCCACGTGGAAGTCCACATCATCAAAAAAATGGGTCCCACTTTTGACACGTCAGCATTTAATAGACTCACTAACGATTTGGCTAATGGATGGGGCAAATTGTAGGGTTTCCGTGACATTGATTATGTATTGGTAAATGTCCCTAAAATCGGGTATAAACTTGTCAATGACCCTATAGTTTGGGGGGTTTTATGTAGTTTGTCCAAATAAATATTTTGTCAATAATTTGATCTTAACAAAAATTAAGTCAGTCATAAACAAACAATCATATACATTTCAAAGTAGATGAACTCATTAAACTTGCGGCTATATGATTTCTCAATGCCTCCATTTCTTGTGTTACAGGACCATCTTCTTGTTGTGCATCAACCTCTCTCTCAATCTCTTCACCTTGAATACCATTTAGGTCATCTTCACTTTCATCAGAACGACAATCACGTTTGGCATGTCTTCTTATATAGTTATGAAGTGTCATGTTTGCAATAACTATTTTTACTTGTTTTGCAAAAGGATAACTAGGCATGTCTCGTAAAATACTCTGTGTCTTTTTCCATACTTCAAAAGTGCGCTCAATGACATTTTTAAGGGAAGAGTGTGCATAATTGAATACCTCTTTATGACCCATCGGTTAAATACCCCTATGAAAATCAGGAAGATGATATCTTTTACCTTTATATGGTCCTAAGTAGCCTCTCATTTGTGTGTATCCCGTATCTACTAGACAATATTTTCCTCGAAAGAAAATTTTTCATTATTCACAATGTAAAGAACTTAAATATAAATTATATGAATTTTTTTCTTTAGATAGAAATAGTAACATTTGGAGGTTTATGAAAATTCAAACTTTGATCACGTAAAGCTGATAGAATTATCCTTGTGTCATGGGCCATGTCTTCCTATAACACCTTGTCCCAAAAATCACTTAAAAATCATTGAACCATTGATTATTTATTGTGAAATTACATTTTTGCCCTTGGGTGTAGGGGCACATTAGTCACTTTTTGTTCAGAAAGGAATTTGGGGAGTTAAGCAGCACTGTTTCATAGAGCTCACCGATATGAGTTCGTAGACAAGCGGCAGGTTCAATTCGGAGTTAAAACGAAGAAGTTATGATCTTCAAAAGTGTAGTGGCACAACCGTAATTTTTGCAAAGTCAGATTTTAAAAAGCTGCACAGCTTCTCTCTCTCTCTCTCTTGAAAACAGACTAGCCACTTTGGCTGGCATTTTCTCCTCCGTCCGGCAACGTCACGACCCACAAAACGTTTGTCTCTTCCTCATCTTCACGTCTATACCCATTTCCACCTTCGAAACTCAAAGATTGGTCATGATTTCGAATTGGAACTGAGCAAAACCCTCATTTGTCACCCGGCGAAGTTCGTGAGATTTCTAGCGATTCCGGTTGCAAAATTCGTCGAGTGAGGTATGAAACTTCATCCCCTCATCATACTCTACCTGTTTATGTACTTAGTTTGGATCAATTTTGACGTTTGATAGATCGATTCTTAAACTCATTTTTTGGCCAACGGTTCTGGCTTCGTTTCGGCTAGTTCCGGTCAATTTTTGGCCATGGTCCAAGAACCAAAAATGCTCCCCTAGGTGTGCTTGATCTATTGGTATAGGTATTGTAGGGTATTTCGAGAAATTTCCATTGTTGGAAATTTCTCAAGACACTTACACATTGTCAGTGGTGAGTGGCAGTGCGTGGCCCACTGTGTGGTGGCATATTGCGTTCTAAATTGTTCCCCTGTTGTCTTGAGCACGACTATATGCTCTGATTGGGAATTGGTTATCGTTTGACAGTTGAACGAATATTGCACCTATTATGCGATATCCGGGTTCGATAGGTTCAAACCGTTTGATCGGTCCCAATTTTAAATATGTTGTTCTCTGTACCTCTAGAATTGTGTAAGAACTTGTTGATCGAGAATTGGAGTCCCAAATACTCCGAGTCAATAATTAAAAGGTTAGGCAAACCAATCATCATTCGATTGGCTTGGATCCGTTTGCTTGATCGAGATCAAACTTTCAGGACTTGTTTAGTAGACTTGGTTGGACCTAGAGGAACTTTTGGATTGGAAATCAGAGGTCGTGGGTCCCACAGGCCTAATGGACCTAGATGGTGTGCCTCATTGGCCAGATCGAGACCCTTTTGGTTAGGAGGTGTTGTGGTCTATTTGTTTGAGTTTAAATTGGTATTTTGCTATAAGAGTTGTATTAATTGTTTATGAATTATTGTTCTATCGCTTTTATTTTCCAAGCATGTTATACCTATGTTTATTTTTATATGTGTGTTAAATTGATTAATAATTGGATTGTGTTGCCTTCAGAAATATTGATGTCTACGGACATACAGGTTCCTTCAGAATGTCTTCGAACATATGATTGCCTTCGGATTGTCTTTGGATACCTCAATAACCTTCAGATTTGTCTACGTGCATATGACATTGCCCCATGAGTATCGGGGACGCCGGAACCATGTGGTGCTAGGATTTGCGTTCTTAGGTTGAGTATATCTCCTTGAGTCCTACGAGGGGAGTTGACGGATTATTTGTGTTTTCAGGTTAATTACATCTCCCTGATTCTGCGAGGATTTGCGTTCTCAGGTTGAGTATATCTCCTTGATTTATGCGAGCAATGAGTCTCAAGCCGACCTTGTGTCCCTCGAGTTCTGCGAGGATATATCACACATGTGCGGTACTTGGAATTAACGGTATATTATTGGAATTGATAGATTATGTTTGAGGTACATCTATGTGGAGAATAGTGCAATACAAATGTGTGGTATAGTTAACAAGATATTCTTTGCCACCCTGCTCATATTATATGCATAAGGTTGGCTAGGATCCCTAGTCACCTGCCTGACTTGTCTACACAGGTGGTTAGCTAGTTTCCTCTTCCCCTGTTACCTTCGGATTTGATGGTATTCCCATATACTCCTTGGTGGGTGATTACAGTATATATGCACTATGCAGATGGTTGTACGTATGGCTTTTTGGTAAAATGTTTGGTGTGTAAGTGTTTGGATATTCAATGATAAGCTAATTGAATAGTTAGGTACATAATTTCCAGGCATGATATTCAATTATATAGCTTGTTCAAATCAAAGTAAAGAATCATTCTAGATTTTATTTTTGGTTTCTTGAACAATATTATATTAGCTGAATTATAATTAATAGTAGTAAGAACTACGTGTGGCTTGATCCCTCAGTAAGGTTACAAAGGCAACCTAGGCTAACCTAGGTGCAGCCGCAAGTTTATGATTTGTTTGTTATGTTCAGTTTTGTAAAGTTGATTTTGCTGACTTTCTTATGTTGGTAAAAGGGAGCCTAAAGCCCATTGAAACTTTTGCTAATTAGTGTGTGGTTGTTGAATGCTTTGGAAATAATTGTGTTTGTTGTGTAAGTAGATTTATGGGTTTTGAGCCCTTTGCTGGTTTTCCTATACAAGTCAAACCCTAAAGCAGTTTTTTTTTGTATTAGGGAAAAAAGAGTATTTTGGTCACTCGTGCTTAACACTTGCCAGGTGTTGGACATGCACGGGGTTCGACACGGATTCCAAAGTGGAATTTGGGTTGAGTCCTGTCACTTCCCATTCGGCACATGCAAATATAAATTGCATGTCAAAATTGCATGCAACCATAACATTTTGGGTTTTTTTTTGTGTTGAAATTGCAATTCATTGCAAACCCCTAAAGGGGTAGAGAACAGTACAAACAAAACCGAGCAAAAACATCAGCCAGGAAACTAACAGAACAAGCAGGAACAAATCTAGCTAAAACCAGTACAGTATAGCATGAAGATCATGTTCCCAAGCCAAAAACTAAAACTTTAAAGGCAAACAAAAAGGCATGTAGCCCAGATAAAGGCATATAGCCCACAAAGAGGCATTATGCCCACTATCAGCATTAAGCCCACATTAAACATAACATACATAAAATAAACCACAGTAAACCTGGCTGCCACAACCAAAGAGAACCTCCAAGCCACCGCCACCAGCAAAGAGAGACTCCACGAGTGTAGATGGACAAACCACCAATCACCACCATGAAGAACCGAACACCCGTAGGTCAGCAAACCAAGCCAAACATCCCTCAAAACATAGCCTCCTCGAGATTCACTAACAGATCCAGAGTTGACCCAACCAATACATCCAAAAGACAGTAGCCAACAAATAGAGAATGAGAAAACCCATTCCACAGCAAAAAGGGAAAGAACCAAGAACCTGGAATGAGGTGGTGCAAGCACCCGAGCTAGAGCTCTACACACCTTCCAATAAATACGCGTCAAAGTGAGTTCACAATTTGCAACTACTAACCAAGGATGAGGCCAGATCAAAGGGGATGTGAAGGAATCCATATGAGCCATGGATTTTGGGTCGATATGGAGCAGGATCTGCAGGGTAAAGATGGTGGTGATTGGGGAAATCATACCCATGGTCTTCATCCCACCAGATTAGAAAAAAGGGGAGAAGGAGAGAAGTTTGTTTCAAGGAGGAAGAGGGAGGAAGAAGAAGAGAAAGAGAAGAGGAAGAGGGCAGGTGAGGGGAGGGGAGGGGAGGAGGGGCTTGGGTAGGTATCCCTTTTCTACCTAAATGTTATTTGATTAGAAGAAGATACTGTGGCTTGAACATGAACACCATCTATAGAACCAATACAATCCTACAAGTGATAAAAAAAACAAACATAATATTAATTATAACATAATAAAACATAGACAAATATTTAAGAGCAGTAGATGCAATAGTTACCTTGAAATGAGACATATATCTAGAATCCTATAGGATTTCCTTTGGAGTGTTGTTAAATGCATTTTCCAATGGTTTAATTACATCCACAATCAAACGACATACAACATCAAGTAAGATACTGAAATATCTGCTCACAGTCTTACTAGAATATTGAAAGCCATCTTATGCTTGCCTATTTGCACAACCATACCCTAAGATGTTCAAGAACATCCCTAACATCTCAACAACACTCATTCTTCTTGAACCCTTTAATCCATAATTGTTTTGCAATTCATCACACAATCTTATAAATACATCTTTGTCCATCCTAAACATATTATAGCAATGACTTTCATTTCCTTGTAACACTCCCATCAACCAAATGTTTCTTGTATGATGGTCATTCATACACGGGGTCTTATGAATATATTTCACGTAATAAAGTTCAATAAAACGGGCAATGATGCATATAATTTGGTTGATCTCATCCTCATCTTCTGGAATAGACAGGTTCTAAAATAACCTACAAATGTGTTTATTTCCTTCAAATATCATTTTCACTGTGCATGCATGTTTATAAAACGTAAAATATAATTACAAGAATTAAAATATCACTCACAAATTCAAATAAATGATCATCCGACATTAATTCAAATATCACTCACAAATTCAAATAAATTAACAATACAATAACAAAACATAAATTTAAGTCACTAAACTATCAAATTCTAGCTTTCAGCTAACTCATGATTAAGAAATTGAAGCTTGAGGTCAGGATTTTCCATGACAACAAACATCTCTCTCTTCTCTTGAGCACAAAACAATTTAGTTGCAAACTACCACAACTTGCTACCACACTTTGTCCCATGTAAAGTTGCAACATCTTTCATCACTTCAGCAATACTAATTCTTTGTAAAACTGTACCAACACAACATCTGAACAGGCCTTATCAAGTCCCAAAGAGTTATCAAGCTGAGAGGTAAGAGCATTAGTAGAGCTCATGATGATGACCACATATGACTAGGATATCAAGGGAAAGAGATGAGGTAACAAGACAATGGACCCGAGGGATAGAGAAACATGAAAGAGAAAATGGGCTAATAAGGACTAGCAGAAAATGAGGTAAAGGTACCAAAAAGATTGAGCTATAAAAAACTTCCATTTTGGTATAGGAGAAAGAACCCACAAAAGGGAAAAGCTACAGATGAAAGGCCTAACCTCAACCAATGGAAATCAACTAGGTTACCCATTAGAGGAGACACACGGTATACGAAACCATCCCCTTGAGAGAAAAGGCTCAAGGCTCTATTTGGTCTATTGTTCTAATCACATTAGGCAAGTTTAGAGAGAGAAACCTTAATGACACCCACCAGACACTCCCTAATTCAATTTCAGACACAATTCAAATCTCTCACCCCCTAATTCAATTATAAAAGATTTCAAATATGCCGCCCTTAATTCAATTACAATTCAAATATCCTCTATATAAACACCCATATGTTTCCAAAATAGTCCCTTCTCATATTCTCTCTACTACATCTAATTCCAAAATAATCCTTTCTATTTCTAGATTCTTCCAAATCTCTATTGTTGATATAGGGAAGCTATGTGTATCTAGTGTCTAGATTTGGGAGGCCATTATATTTTACCAAAAATGCCTTTGGTGATGAGATTATTGTCTAGAACACCATCCCATCTCCATTGATTCTTGTAATTATACCTATGAAATGAGGTTGAGCTCCACCACCCTACTCATAACATGCACCTGGGATACATAAGTCTATTTGATTTTTTTTTTTTTTCAAACACAAGTTACAATTTGGGATTGACAAGGGGATGGTACACCTGCACCAGAGGCAGAGGTTGAGGACACATAAGAAGGAACGAGGGAAAAAGAAGAAGAATAAGGAGCCAAAAGTAGAGGCTTAATGTGACAAGCAAGGGAAACTACATGCATGCATACTAACTCAAAGTGGAATAGACTGGTATAAGACTTATCTTATGATTATTTTATTAGCAAATTTGTCTTACCCCCCTTCAAAGTCAATTTGACTTACCTACAACCCTTCACTTTTTGCTTCTATAAATAATACCCTGTTTTTATCAACCAAAACCCATGACTAGGATCCAACTCATCAAATTACCTTATTAAGCTACATATTTGGTTTATTATGATTTTTAAGTTCCCAAAATACCCCTATTTACAATACAACATGTAAGAGGTTGGTGTTTGAATTTTTGGTCCCCCAATTTATTGTAGTGAACCTCTCCAGAATTTCTATCTGCAATTAATTATCCATTTTGATTATGGGGTTGATTTTCTTAGTCAGAAGTTTTGATTATGGTTTTAGTTTGGAGATTGGTGTTTTGATTAGGGTTCCTAAAGGTGGGTTTTTGGTTGAGGGGTTTCTTTTGTTACAGTTCAAGAAATTCCATTTGAAAATTCCGGAGCATTCAACACCGACTAGCAAGCGTGAGTGGTCAGCTGTCAAATAGTATGTAAAAAATGTCTCTCTCTTGCATGCACATGGAGCCCCATCGATTATTAGTCCTAACCAGAGCAAAACTGGGTATCTGGGTATTAGTTTACCTACACAAAATAGATGGGTACCCATGTAGTCAAATAGATGGGTTTGATTTTTGGTTTTTTAAAACCTAGTTTTGTACCTACAACATGCAGGTACCCAGTTACTTTTGAAGTGGATGGGTATCTGCCGTCAAATAGATGGGTTTGATATTTGGTTTTTTAAAACCTGGTTTTGTACCTACAACATACAGGTACCCAGTTACTTTTGAAGTGGAATCGAAAAAGGGATTACAGAACAGTGTAAAAGGGATTAAAGAATAGTGTCTAACAAGTTATATACCTACAGGTATATTTAGTGTATTCCACAATCAAACATGAATTCTACCTAAAATGTATGTTCTTGTGTATCTTTGTATGTATATGCACATATAGAGTTGTACGTAGCAACATTATAACTTGTACTAGCTGTGGTTTATACTATTGAAAAATTTAGGTATTTATTTACCTGCCACAGGTCAAAGTTTACAAGATGATGTATCTATTTACTCACCAATGTTGCTCTTGCTCTTTCTATGCTTCTTTATTCTTTCTTTAAATACTACCAATTGGTTAAGAGCTTTCATAAAATTGGTTTTAAAGACAAGCATGTGTTGTTTATGTATTTTAGCTTTAATAAGTTTTCATATTCTTTCGGTAAGGAATTTATTGAACTTGTGTATACATAATGAGAAGGGAGGGATATTATGCATGATTGATGGTCTTTCACTTGCTTTGTGCTCAGTCTGTCTTCGCCATAACTCAACATAATTAACTTGGAACATGTTTTCTTGCTTAACTGGACTCATTTTTTTAATTCATATGTCTACCGAGATGAATTTTCTCATGCCTGCACTGCACTGCACTGCACTTAAGGTAGTTTCTCGAAGGTGGCTTGTTGATCTTTTTTACTGTTTAGGGTTCTTTCTTTGTTTAGTTTCCATACCTTTGTACAATTATCATAAAACCACGCCCAAAATTACACACCCACGACGCCAAAACCGTTCCCACTACCCAACCATTTATTCTTCCCCACTCTCTGCCAAGCAGTCAACACTAACACTCAAAAACCTTACACATTTATCTTGAAAAATCGACGCCCAGCCTAGACTTATGATGATCATACTAGACACCAACAACTCATTTGCACTCTCTTATCATAGGTAACATCAATTTGACTTCCTTTCTTACAAAAAAAAAAGGCATTACATTGTGGAACTTTAAATTCATTTCATAGCCCAGAGCATGCCCCACTTGGGGCTACCAGGGAGCAGAAGGACCAATATGTCCTTAATGAAATGAGAGGGAATTAAATTGGTGGAACCCGACCCATTTATTTATATCGTTTCACTATTTGCAATATGTAATGTTTTGTGACTAGTATTGGATTGGATAATTCACCAAATTTAAACTATGTTGGAAGAGGAAATGCAGGTAGATGTTAAAGATTTTTCATTTTGAGGGGATTAGAAGGGATAACTTATAAAGTGTTGTTATCCTATTATTTGAGATGATTGCATGAGATAGGATTCCTTCATGAGTGATCCCTCTTCTACCTTCAACTTGGACAACATTTCTTCATTTCCTTACTCAACATGTCTTAAATATAGTAAGTTATCCAATTCAATCCTAGTCACCAAACATGGATGATGGCAGAACAACAGTAATACGATTCAAGAGTATAGCGATCCAAACTGAACTGCACCTATACTTAAAGTTAATTGACAAATTGAGTAAACAAATGGACCATTTTGGTATGGGAGCTGATTTTCCCACTCCCCTTTTCTCCACTTGCACTCCCTTTTGCTTTTAAATACTTTTTAATCAATTTTTCTTTTTTTTCCTTCTCTTTCCTATTCTACCCTTACCCTAAATTAATGTTTTGATAATTAAAATTAAGAAAAGTTAACATAAAATAAAACCAAAAAAATAAAAAAGAAGTCAAAGTGTCTTCTTTAGAGCATCTTCTTCTATTTTGATACCTAAACCCTCTTCTTCTCCTTCATCGTGTCTTTCCCACTTTTCATACCCAGAGCTACTCTTAGAACAAGTCATGGAATAGAACAACCCTTCTCCTACCCAAGGCAAATACCCTTAATTATTAGTGAAAGGTTAGCTATAGATGAAAAACAAAAATTATAGTCTGAGTTGCAGAGGATTTTAGACATGGTGGGCAATAGTGATTTGAGTGGAATGACAGAATTTAGTAATCCTTCAAATTCTCAAGATATTGTGCATGGTACGTTTTATTTCTTACTTAATCTAACTTTATTGATTATTAGCAGTGAATTAGCATATTGGTTTTTTGTATGTGTGTGTATCTTTATGTTTAACCTTTTCATAACGTATTTGTGAACCTTGTGGGGAGATGCTAAGCATTGATGGTTTACATTTGTGTCCAAAAGGAAGCTTTTTGAACTCTAGAAGATGTTTCTGTATTAAAAAGAAATTCACTTTGCTGAGCATTACCTGTTATCTTATTCATTGGTTGAGTTTTACGAAATACTTGGTGCTTTGATGAATTGCAATTCAATTTTGATGGTTTTTCTTATGCTCTGTCTTTCTTTTTCCTGCTTATCTTCTCATGTGCACACATATATAGACAAGTTTAAATTAGTGGTACTGCTATCTCTTTATTTTTGCCCTTGGGTAGAGGTTGTGGTGACCTGCTGGTGCGACCCTTTAGAGGCGCCTACCAGCTGCTTGACAAAATGTCTCATAGTAGTACCTCTTCTGTCATATATATTCATTCTTAACTAATGATAGGCAGTGAAACATAAACATTCTTCATAGCTGTAGCCAATGTGTAGTTTATGTTTATATAAATTGGATGGTTTGTGATATAGGCAATGAAGCATCGATTGATAAAAGTGACAAAATGCTCTCTTTGACAAACAAAAATTTTCGAAGTTCTGAAGACCTTATTGAAGCTACTCGTAAGATTGCCTTTGTGCAAGGGTATGCACTGGTTATTAGAATATCTAAATCTGAAAAATATGTTGTCCTTGGTTGTGATAGAGGCGGTAATTATAAAAGCAGAAGAGTTTCACTAGAGAAAAGAAAAAAGAAATCAACATCTCTTCTCATAAACTGTCCATTTGAAATTTGGGGCAAAAAAAAAAGGAAACTTCAAGGATTTTGGAAGTTGGAGATTAAAAGTTTGTTGATAATCATGAACCTTCAACGGACATGTCTGGACATCCCTATTGCCATTGATTTTCAAATGAGGAAATTATGTGGATTAAAGAGATGAGTATGGCTGGTATACCACCGCGCCAAATTCTCTCTTCACTTCGACAGAGCAATCCTCATCTTCGAGCAATTTCCCGAAACATTTATAATAAGAAGGCTAAAATTTTGGAGGAGAGCTTAGCAGGATGTACGGTTATTCAAGCATTATTGGATGAACTTGGTGGAGGTGGTTTCTCTTATAACATTGAGTATGACCAAGAAGGGCATTTGACTCATTTGTTCTTTGCTCATCCTATGTCAATTAAATTGAGTAAGAGTTACCCACATGTCTTTTTGATGGATTGCACTTATAAAACTAATAAGTATAAGATGCCATTATTGGATATAATAGGAGTTTCAAGTTTCAACACTTCATTCTACTCTTGTTTTGTCTTCATGCAAAAAGAAGAAGAGAAGGATTATGTGTGGGCTCTAGAAATGTTCAATAAAATTTTGGGAGTTCATAATCAGCCATTGGTGATCATATCAGACAGAGAATTGGCCTTAATGAATGCTATACGCATTGTATTCCCAAGTGCTTGTAATTTGTTATGCGTGTGGCATATTGAGAAAAACATTCTTGCAAATTGTAAACCTCATTTTAGAGAAGAAGTTGATTGGGTTGCTTTCCGATCTACTTGGGCTGATTTAATCAAATCTCCAAATGAATCATCATTCGATAAAGTTTGGGATTGTTTTGAAAATAAGTACAAGGAGAATGCAGCTGTTTTGAACTATATAAGAGGTACTTGGCTGCCATTGAAAGAAAAATTTGTTAGTGCATGGACAGATGATGTTGCACACTTTGGTAATCGGGCTATTTCAAGAGTTGAAGGTGCACATGCATTACTAAAGAGGTATCTTCAAGTTTTAACCGGAGGTCTTCGTGAGGTAAAAGAAAAAATATGTCTTGCTATTGAACATCAATTTCAAGAAATCAAAACTCAACTCTCAAGTAAAAAGGTTCGTGTTCCACATAGACTTCGGATTCCATTCTTTAAAGAAGTTGTTACTCATGTATCTGTGTTTGCTTTAAATGAGTTATACAAGCAACATGAAGCTGCGAAATATGGTAATCTTTCATCTCAATGCGCATGCCATTTTTTCAAAATGATGGGTATTCCTTGTGGACACATGATTAAGGATATGAAAATTCAAGTATTGCCTTTAAATGCCATACATAATCAGTGGAGGATTGATGCACGATTGTTTAACAATGATCAACATGCAAGTTTGGATAATTAAGATGATCAAATAAATAGTCTTCTATTGGACTTTAAAGAAAAGTATGAAAAACTGCCCATTCTTCAAAAAGATGATACAAAGAGAAAACTATCTCAATTTGTTTGTACTTTCTTTTCTCTTAATTATGAAGCCTAAGATTCAACCTCATAAAGGACGTCCACTATGGTCAAAGAAGAGAAAGGAATCTAGCTGTACAAGGCGTGAGCGTTCAAAATTTGAGATAGTTGAAAATTCTCGTTTAAACTAGCCCTAAGCTCTAAAAGTCTATAGAGGGGGGGGGGGGGGGGGGGTGAAGTAGGCTACAGGTTAAGGACCAACCAATTAAAAAGTTCTTGTTAATTCATACACACAAGCAGACAAACAATTAAGTGATTAACAAGGAAAGACAATTAACAGCTGAAAGCAAATGACACACAAGAGTTGTTGACCCAGAAAACCCAAGTGGGTAAAAACTGGGAGCACCAAGCTAGGAGAGATCCAATCCACTCATTAAGAAATACAAGAAAATGAAGGAAGACTTAGCTCAATCTATCACCTATAGGCAGCTTCAATCGACCTTTCAGCAAGCACCATTTCTTTATCTCTTAGTAGCAAATCCTCTCACGAGCACCAAGCTCTAGTTGTATGTAATTTGATGTATGGAGTGAGTTATGGTTTCACAGATTCATCTATCTCAATCATAGAGCATGATTGATCTAGACGAATGAAACCTAAGTGTTGTGATGAATAAACTAGAAGTAATGTAATTGAAGCATATAGTTTAATTCAATGGAACAACAACAAAGAAAAAGTTTATAGCCGAAATCTTGTGAATGTATACTTGGAGAAGTTTGTATGTATACTATCAATCGTATACTCTCAAGTAACATGTACTAGCTGAAACATTTATGAAGATTGAAGTAAAGAGAGCATTCAGCCATCAAAGATTAGAGTCATCTTGGGGAAGCATTTATGTGAATGCAATCATTCTCATAACCCTCAAGAGTATGGACTTTGGCTGAATGAAAACTTTTCTCAAAGTTTCATTCCCATTAGGTTTTTATGCAAAGAGTATATCTTGAAACAAGATATAAGTCATCTTTTAAATGCATGAGTAGAATCCACACCTTACAACCCTCTAAGAAGGAATATATATAGAGCTTTTAAAAACCTTTATTGTAAAGCTACAGACTCAAGCAAGGAGCAGCTCAAGTCACCACAACAAGGATAAAGAAATTTTTTATTCCTTTTGTAGAAAGAGTGGGCATATAAGATTAGGGAATAGGATAACCAAAGAGCATGGATGTCGCAAGTGGTCATGTGAAAAGTAAGTTAAAATAATAACAACCCAAATTTTAGAAGGTGGAAGATAAGGGAATATTTTAAAGGATAAAACAAATGTCAAGCTTGGATCCACCAACCAAATGCCGTTTGAGAATTAGTAAATTACTCTCACGTGTTTGTCAACCTCTTTTTGAAAGGGAAGAATTTAAAAATCGTTGAAGCTGAAATAAAGAGGAATGTTGCAGCAAACAGGAAAAAATGAAGGTTGGATCAATACACGTGAACATGTATTAATCCAGTGAGAATGCATATGAGTTTTCACCTTTGGCAGAAACGTGAGGACTAGGATGATCTTCAACCTATTTCAGTCTTAACATCTAATCTATCTTAGAAACTAAGATTTAATACAATGGTTTTGTGAAAAAACAAGAGAAGAGCCAAACAACAAAAAGGACAAAATACAATCCTTACAATCTCCCCCTTTGGCCTTTTCTTAAACAAAACCATAAAAGTAATTTCTAGAACTAAAACACTGTAAAAACTATTGATTTTGACAAAGTACTTGCACATACTTCACAAGAAGAATTAAAGGGTTCCAGTAGATAAATAAAAACCATAGAAACCTTTTAAGACAAATCTAATAGATAGTTTTACAATACTTGAAATTATTCCCAAAATTCTCCTCCTTTTTGTCTGAGAAAAGACAAGGGATCACAGACCAACTTAGTACAACAAAGAAATAGCAAAAAAAAAAAAAAAACACAAAAAAAAAGAGACAGCAACTCCCCCTTAACAGAAGCTCATAGCTCCTCCTCAACAGGTGCTCATAGCTCCCCCTTAGTATCAAGTCCGACGACTCCTAGCCGGAAGCTTTCTCCTTACAGTGGGAATGACTAGAGAAGCAACAGGAGCTGGTGAAGGATTACCAGAGCCACAAGGAACTTCTTTTGACAATCAGAGAAGGTTGATCACCCATAGATGAAGGATGAAAGAATGGACCAGCAGGACGTGGCCCTTGAGTGCCTAAGGGAGCCGGGTTTGTGACGTGAGAGGGGCCAGAGGCTATTTCTTCCATTGAAGCAGAGAGACGAGATTGAGAAGCGAAGAAGAGAGAGAGAGAGAGTTAGAGAAACTGAGAGGAGGGACGGAGAAATTGAGGAAAGGAGAAAAAAGAGCACGTCTTGAGAGAGAGATACTTACCCTAGGGAAAAACAAACTGACAGAAAAAAAAGAAAAGTAAAAAAAGACTCAAATAATCAAACAACCACAACATGTATTGTATTAATCCAGTAATAGCCAGGATTGAACTTTTGATATGAAGCCCAATGGAAACCATTCGAAACACTGAGTTAGATAAAGATTACAAACCAGAACTGCACCACAAAAAGAAAGAAACAAAGAAAAGTTTTTTTTTTGTTTTTTTTTAAAAGAAAACACACAAAAAATTCGCAGTGCAATTTTAATCCTGTGGTCCAATACCTATCGATTTCCGTAGGAACTCAAATATGGGAGAATCAAGTGGCTTGGTCAACAGATCTGCAAGTTGATGCTCAGTAGGACAATAAGTTAGCTTTAAGATCCTTGATTAATGATGTCTTATGCTAATATGATTGGTTCTTGTGTGTTGTATGGGATTTTTGGCAAGACACATGGCAGACATATTATCACAATAGACAAGGAAGGTGTTCTCAAAGACACCGTAATCTCTTAGCATTTGTTTCATCCACATTATTGAGTACAACAGTTTCCTGCAGCAATATATTTAGATTCAGGGGAGGAAATGGGCAACATTGGTTTGTTTTTACTTAACCAGAGACTAGGTTCTGTCCTACAAAGAAGCACCCACCAGAGGTGCTTTTTCTATCAATCTACACACCCAGCAAATCTGAATCACGTAGCCTATAAGAGAGGTGTTGGACTACCTAGAATACCAAAGACCATGATCAATGGTAGAGTTTACATACTTGATGATCCTTTCACAGCTTTGTGATGGATTCTTTTGATTAGCTTGAAATCTAGCGCGTAGTCCAACATTGAAGCATGTCTGGTTTTTGGCAGTTAAGTAAAGCAAACTTCCTATCATACTCCTATAAGTTTTTTGATCAACTGACTCACCAGTTGAGTTTGCACTTATTTTAGCTTGCTACACATGGGAGTTCTAGCTTTCTTAGCATTATCCAAGCGAAAATTTTTTGACAAGATCTTTAGCATACTTGGATTGGCAAATAAATATACCATCATTGCATTGTTTTACTTGAAGACTGAGAAAATAGGTGAGTCATCAACCATGGACATTTGAAATTCACTCTCCATTAGTTTAGTAAAGTTTTTCTAATTTTTCTGAAGTGGCCCTAAAAACATGTCATCAACATAAACCTGAGCAATGATTCTATCTGAGTTGCAAGTTTTTACAAATAAGGTTTATTAGCAGATCCTCGAATAAAACCTTATGCCAAGAGAAACTAGACAAACTTTCATACCAAGCTCTAGGGGCTTGTTTAAGACCATACAGAGCTTTTTTCAGTTTATAACATGATCGGGATAATCTAAATCTTCAAATCCCTTTGGCTGTTCAACATAGACTTCCTCATTAATAATGCCATTTAAAATCGCTGTTTTGACATCCATTTGAATAATTGAAATTCATGTAACAGGAAACAGCAAGCAGAAGTCCTAATGGATTCTAATCTAGCAACAAGAGCAAAGGTCTCCTCAAAATCTATACCCTCACTACTACAAAAAAGTTAATAGACAACGGTTTTTAGCCGTTGTAGAAAGTCTTGTAAACCGTTGACTTTAGCAGTGTCGTCTTTCTACATATTTATGACAACGGTCAGGAACCGTTGTAATATGTCACTTTCAACAACGGTTTTTAGCCGTTGTAGAAAGTCTTGTTAATTCTCATATATAAAATATGCATACAAGAGTGACCGTTGTAATATAACCCTTTCAACAACGGTTTTCAATGATAACCGTTGTAATATGACCCTTTCAACAACGGTTATTGTACAAAACCGTTGTAATTTGGCACTTTCAACAACGGTTGTCAATGGTAACCGTTGTGGTTTATCACCTTCCACAACGGTTCTTACTTAAAACCGTTGTGGTTTATCACCTTCTACAACGGTTGTTATCTAAAACCAATGTTGAAAATAGCATTAGATAAGGCCGTTTTGGAAAACCCACAAAAATCACCAAAATGCCAAAGGAATCATTCACTATGAAAATTGAATGGAAATTTCACACAAATAATTTATACCACAATATCAATTTACAATTAGAATTCACTGCATGTAAACTACAACAAATTTTCACAATAAAAAAATTGTGTTTATCTTGTTCCACAACTCATCGCTCACATAATGGGTCACAAAAACTTGCTCACTCATGCCTTGACTTCATCCATCTGCTCGGTGTGTTGACAAACCTTGCTCCCAACAAGCCTTTAAAGAATGGCAGGACTCAAGCTGGTTGAGAATAGATAGGCTTGTAGCAGAAGTGAAAACCACTTAATGGATTATTAGAATAGATATATACTAGCAAAAGGGGCCCGCACGGTGTTGCGGGTTATGAAATTATGTAAAATGTGTAAAAAGTTGTGGAAGAAAATGTGTATAAATTTGTTGACACTTGGATAGCTTGTCGAATTTTTGTGAAGGAATTTGATGGGGCAACACAATAGAAAAAAAAAGTCAATAAATCAAAATGAAGAAACATTAACCTGAAAGTAATCTTCGCTTCTGTGCTTCAGTGATTGCTTATACGTCGGAGAGGTGAGAGACGATTGAATCTGTTGAGATAAAATTCCAAAGTTTCAATAAGACATGTAGATTTGAATAACTTTTTAATTTTCATAAGTCATACCTGAAGTAATTGGATGATTGCCTAACTGTGAATCAAATGAAAAAAAGGAATAAACAGTAATTAGAATTAAGTACAACAACCACATAATTACATAGCCTCAAAATACAACCAACCAACCAACTTTAAGCAAAAACTTAAATATCAGGATTCTAACAGTGTAACTGCAAAAGAATTCTAACATTACACATCACGAAGCATGAAACTTAAATTGAATCCATACAACCAAAAACTAATATGAAATTCACAGTGAAATCCAAGTACAAAGGAAAACATGATTAGACATTCATGAAACCCAGAACTGAAATCAGAGCGTTACCTAAGAAAAAAAAAGTAAGTGCAGGGTGTCTTGCAAGTCATGTTCATGCTTTAAAAATATCCAGAAGACACAACAACTCAATTAATAAAATTTCAGGATGGCAGTTTTAACTATTTTGAGCTTAAATATTGAAGGAGAATAAGCATGTAAAATAATAAGGAAAAAAAAATCTCAAGGAGCATGCCCACTGATTTGTGACATGAATATAGAAAGAATCAACATCTTCGTAAAGATAGTTAGAATCCAAAATGGTTGAAACTGCAAAACGAAGATATAGTTCGTTTTCTTCAAAAATCCTCTTCAGTGGTATAAAAAGAAATAATTTATTGCACCCTTAATCTTCGTATCAGAACAATCATTTGGTAGGCCTGATAGAGAGAAGGAAATGCCAAGCCAACAAAAATTGCCAGACATAGCCGTATGATCAAGGGAGAACACCTTTCCCAAATCTATGGTACTCCTTTCGGAACCTTGATCTTTTGAAGCTATTCAATAACAGTAAGATCCTAATGATTGCAAAACCTTGTCCCATTGTTTAAAACCATGAATCTTACTTATTTTATGCAGTTTGACATTTAATGAAACACAAATGGAATGTTTTGCTGTGAACTCCAAATAACTGAGCAATATAAATTGAATGCCTTCGTTGAAATAGATTCTTAAAAAGGGAACTGCCAAGCAACAAAAATTGAACTTAAAATGCATGTTCTAAGTAGTTAGCAGGGAAGACCCAAAAACAACCAAAGTAATGTGAACTTTCGACTTTAGCAAGTAAGCATGCAGAACATTGAAGGATTTAAGAGCCGCAACAACTGCACATCTCATATAAAAAATTAGAAAATCAGAATAGATGAAAAACCATTGGTGGTGAAAACAAAAACAAAGGAAAACCCCTACATCTATTAGTTGAGAGAACAAAGGAAAATGCCAAAGAAAACAGAATCAAAATACTTTATAATTACCATGAAGAACTTCTTCTTTTTTGGGCAGATACGATTAAGAACTTAAGTAGACCAAATACGTGATTTACCACAAAGTCAACTTCCAGCTAGCTGATAATTTTCATTGAACCCAACAAAATTAATTCACAAATAATCAAAAATCCCAAACCAAAATGAGAGAGAGATTCATACCATTCACATCAAACCCATCAAATCTAAATGCTTTCTTCATTGGTGCTTTGGAGAAACTGCATATGTAAATCAAAGAAATTCCATTAGGATCCAAAAATTAGAGATAGTAAACCCTAAACCCTAAACCCTTATCAGATCCATAACTTCTCTCTTTAAGAATCCATTTCTCCTAAAAAGTTATCATCTGTGTTAGAGCAAACATACATGCCCTTAACCAAGGACATGCAAAACTGCATCAATCAGCAGTTCCTATTACTCCATTAATATACATTGCAAATCAAAGCTTTATCAATTAAGTCATTTTGCTCAAAACCCCAGATACAGAGAGCTCACAAATACTTGAAAGCACATAACTTTAATCTTATATAAGTAAAATTCAAAGGCCATTGACACCCTTTAAAACCACTCACTCTCTCTCGCTAACTTTAATTTTGGTTAACCACTGATTCGTAGGATCTAGATACAAGGAGATTGTAGGTTCATCTCCTAATATGTTGCTGTACATTCAGAATTGTATTATTGTACAAATATATGAAATACCGTAGATCAAGAAAGAGAACCCAAATTTTTTTTAAAAAGACAGAGATCTCAAATGAAATTAAAATACACATATGAAATAGCTGCAGCTTAGCAAACTCAACTGAGATTATCTGAACCCACCTTCAAATTCGCGAACCACAGAGTTCTTATGAAAGAAAGGGTACTAAGAAAGGGGCCTGAGACTGAGAAAGGGGACTAGCTAGAGTTCTTATGAAAGAAAAGCACTAGAGTTCTTACCTATCAAACTTCAGAGTGAGCGCAACAGCCGTAGAGGGCAAGAGAGATGGAAAAGCTAAGCACCTGCAAAGGAAACAAAGAGAGATGGTTAACACCCAAATCACAGTGTCGAAATAAAAAACCCTAAATATTTGTTTTCTTTACCTTTGTTGATCGAGGGAGAGCGACCGCAAGCCAACACCCAAATGGTTAGATTAAAACAAATCAGTAACCCCAAATCAGTAACCCTAAAACTAAAACCCAAATCTCTCTGAACTAGAGAGAGAGAGAAGAGAGAGAAGAGACGGGAGATGGAGGAGAGAGAGAGAGAGGAGAGAGGCGAGGAGAGGAGAGAGGGAGACGCGAGAGACAGAGTCTCTCTATCTATGGCATGGCAAAGGCAAGGGACGAGGTGGGAAGAACAAGACTCTGAGAGAGGGAGACGCCAGAGACAAGAGATAGAAGAGAGATAAGAGAGAATGACAACTATCGGGCTTAAGAAAAAATATTGAGTACTGTTCACTCCGTGTTTTTTTTTTTACAGCTTCAATTACAACGGTTGAAAAAAAACGTTGTGGAAAGTTGTGAAATAAAATTAGAAAATCACATACCCTAAACCACAACGCTTAAAAACCCCCTTTAACAAACGGTTACGTAATAACCGTTGTGGAAGAAACAACTACAACGGTTTTGGAGCCAACCGTTGTGAATTCAGTGTTGTCTTTTTGACTAATTGTAGTAGTGCCTCAACTTGAGTATAGCCTTGAGCAACAAGTCTAGCCTTGTTTCTCACAACTTTTCCTTCATCATTTGATTTATTTTTGAATAGCCATTTTGTTCCAATTACGTTTTCCTCTTTTGGCCTTTTGACTAAGTCCCACACATCATTCCTTTTGAATTGATTTGGTTCCTCTTGCATGGCAATTACCCAATCATCAAGGAAGAGAGCTTCCTTAATGTTCTTTGGTTCAATTTGGGACATAAAAGGCACATGACTGATTTCTTCAACTAATTGTTTTCTTGTTTTAACTCTAGCAATGGGGTCACCTAGGACGACATCACTAGGATGATTCCTACCAACTCAAGGAGCAGGACTAGGTTCCACAGGTTCTGTGTGAAAACCTCATGAGATATAGGCTCAATAGATTTAGGTGGAGGTGGTTCAGTGACAACTGACACGGGGTTTTCCTTTTTCATTTCAAACAGGCCAACATCATCATCATAACAAGGCATTGAAGTTTTCAAAGAGTCATCAATAACAACATTACTAGATTCCATCATAGTTTTTTAGTTTGTTAAAAACTCTATAAGCTCTACCATTGGAAGAGTAACCAAGGAAGATACCTTCATCACTCTTGGAATCAAATTTTGCTAGATGCTCCCTATCTCTCAAAATGTAAACACACACCGCCAAAGATTCCAAAGTGATTTAAGTTAGGTTTCTTATCATTCCACAACTCATAACTCATAAGGTGATTTGCTAGACATGGGCCTTAGATAAACTCTATTTATTACATAACACGCAGTGTTTATGGCCTCAGCCCAAAAATGTTTGGGCAATTCCTTACTAGAGAGCTTACCCTAGCCATCTCAATTAGAACCCTATTCTTTCTTTCAACTACATCATTTTGTTGAGGTGTGATAGGAGAAGAGAACTCATGTCTAATTCCTAGCTCATCACAATAATCAATGAAGGATGAGTTATCAAACTCAGTTCTAAGATCACTCCTAATTCTAGATAGGAGTTTCACTTTTCTACCTTTTTCATTTTGCATTTTATTCATGATAGATTTAATGTGAACAAAAGTTTCTCCTTTATCTTTTAGAAAAGCTACCCAAGTAAATCTAGAGAAATCATCAACAATTACCAAGATGTACTTCTTTCCTCCTAGACTAATGGTTTAAATAAGTCCAACCAAGTCAATGTGAATGAGTTCCAGGAGTTTAGTGGTAGTCATGGAGTTAATAATTCCATGACCAGACTTTGTTTGTTTTCCTAGTTGACAACCACTACACACGAATCTTGAAGAACTACCAAACTTAGGAATACCCCTCACTATTTCCTTTTTAGACAAAATCTCAAGGTCCTTGAGATTGACATGGCCTAATCTTTGATGCCACAATGTCATAGAGTTGTCAATTGAGAGATTACAAGCAACATTACAAATTAGACTCCACATAGTAACAGTTATCACTCGATCTTAAGCCAGTCAGGAAAGTTTTTCCTTCTTTATTAGAGATAGTACACCTTTCTCTAGTGAAACAAACATCACAAGTATCTTGATCGTAGAGTTGACTTATGCTTATTAGATTTGACTTTAGATTTTCAACAAGCAGGACATTTTCAAGTTTATCAATCCCTGGAGCAGATATGGTTCCCTTTTCAACAAGCAGGACTTGCTACCATCACCAAAAGTTACACTACCAAGGTTGGATAAGAGAGAGAATTCACAGAAATAGCTCTTATCACCAGTCATGTGTCTAGAGCAACCGCTATCAAAATACCAAAGATTAGAGTTTTGAACAGAGAAGGCATTTAAGACAACAAGACAGGTTTCATTTTTTTTTTTTACCCACATCCTCTTGGTTGGAGATTTAATCTTGTGATAAGGCTTTAGAAGTTTTGAGAT
>BJCG01001741.1:0-51140 GCA_005406145.1 Prunus yedoensis | reverse complement strand
GTTGGAAAGATGACATTCTGAACTTCAAGATGGACAGCTCAAAGTCATTAGTTGTTTAAGGGAAGCCCAATTTGTGAGCCCATGAAGTTGCTAGTCATGTTGACCTAAGGATGAACTGATTGTTGCTTGGTCATTATGAGCTATGCATGAACTATGGTTTCTTGTGGGATTTGTTGGTGAAGTGCAATAGCCAAATAAGAAAAGAAACTGATTTTTAATTGCATTGGTATGTTAGGTAAGGTTGGTAAAGTGAGTGTTGTAGGTGAAAGCCATACTCAATTCAGATTTCTTACTTCCTTCTCCCTATAAATACCAATTCCATTCCACACCGACATGAACCATATCCTAGGATTCACACCCCCATAAATCACTCCATCCATCCTCCACATTCCCATTCAGAAATCACCCTTAAACACTCCAGCAATTAACCCAAAGCTCTAAACATCCCAAAATCACCAAAACTATCCCAACAAAGCCTCTCCTCCCATTCTCTACAAATTTCCTCTTTCTCAGCCATCACCACTCACCCAAACTCATCCCAAAACACCTTCTTAACCATCATACATCTTTCTAGACGTGGGGAAGCTCTTGGAGAAATATTAGGCGTGCAGAAGCTCTTAGAGAAGCATTGGACACAACAAGAACTTCAGAAAATAATTTTTCTACTCCTATTGTATTCATTATGTTCTTTCAATTATGTTCATGTTATATTGGCATTATGAGTAGCTAAATCAATAAATAGGGTTTCAGTGTAACCTAACATGAATATTCTGAGTATATAAGTTTCAAGTTTTAAGTTTGATTCAAGATTTTAGTTCTTATTCATTACGCTTATTAGTTGAAAATCATTAGTCGAATTGCTCCCTCTCTTGGACTTTGCCACCTTTCTTCCAATAGGCCTCGGCTCCCTTTGAATTGGTGAGTCTTGATTCATTGAGAACTCCAACGGCGAATATGATGCTAGTGAATTATGAAGCGGTTTCTCATTCAACACAATGCTTGGACCCATGGGAATAATTTTGAATCTCGAACAATTTTTCACAACCTTCCAGCATTGGTGATTGTTGAAAGATTTTTTGCCTTGGCCAATGCCATTGAACCACATTTGTACTTGCATAATCTATAATTAAAAAAAATAAAATAGAAAATATCAAAACATGACATTAAATTTAATAAAACGGCAATTACAAAAAATTTACCTCGTTGCCAAGATTTTCACCGGTTCAAACGTTGTCCTTTGCTTTTGCCAACACATCTCTCTATTTCCCTAAGTCTTTATTCAAATGTCCCACTTACTAGCCAATGTCATTTCCTTACGAGCCAAATCCGATCTTTCACAAAAGTCGGCATGAATTTTTCTCTACATATTAGAGAACTTCATCTCATTGCCAGTGATCGCGCAATGACCAACTTGGACTCAGCACTCACACAACAAACATTTTCCATGATAGTCCACAACCCTCCAGCTTCAATGGAAGAGGCCATTTGTATTTTTACACAAATGAAATTTAGTAGTAGAAAATTTGGTGTGAAAAGTGAATAATATTGGAAGGATAAGAATTTGTAGGAAGATTTGGTGTGGAAAGTGAAGAATATTGGTAGGTATTTATAGAAAAAAATTTCAGAATTTTTTGGTTTTTTTTACAAATTTGTACGAAAATTTTTTTACTAAAAAATTGACAGCCGTTGGATTAGAGGAGAAATATTGGATTGGACACCCCAGGAAGCGTCATGTGGCTTCTATCCATTGGGAGAAAGCAAGGTTGACACTAGGCTGGCGTTAATGCATGAAATTTTGAATTTTTTTTTACCATTGGCGAGTGTACATCACGCGTCAAAGGTAAAAAAATTCAAACCTGTGCGTTGACGCCATGCTAATGTCATCAGCCTTCAGGCAATAGCACGGGCTTGATTTGCCTTTGGGCTTGCCGAGATTGGTGGCCCCTGCCTATTGCCCGGGCTGCAATACCACTAGAAGCGCTTCGTGGGCCTAGGGCCCCCTTCTGCCCGAGCTGGCCGGCGGCACTGGAAGTGCTCTAAGGACACATTTAGGAATGCTTTTGTAGGCGCTCTTCTGTTCATAAGCGCCTCTACAAGTTTAGAAAGTCATTCCTGAAGAAGCACATTGTAGGTGTTTCTTCATAAATCACTTTTGTAAGCCATAAACACTTCTAAGTTTTTCTACCAAATGCGATTGGTATTGATTTTGGTTGTGAGAAAGTGCTTCCAGCCCAATTGAAAACAGTCTTAAAAGCCCTAAATCATTTTTTTGATAGGTTTTTATTCGAACACAAGACCTCATGTGCATTGGTAATTGCTCTTAACCACTTAAACTACAAGCCTCTTACTATTTAATTATAATTAAATAAATACTTAAACACATTTTATTTGATAAAAACATTGAAATGATCATGTTTATAAAAGATGTCTAATTAATTTATCATTTAACTAATAATATCATATCATATTGTGGTTTAAAAGCTTTTGAGCACCTTTCCCTTAGAGCATCTCCAAGGGATAGAGCAAAAGAGTAGGCAAAGCTAATTTGCCTTGCCACATAAGCATTTTCATGCTCCAACGAAACATGTAAATGAGTAGGAAAAATACATACTCTTCCCAATAAGGCAGTGTTGCCTACTTCAAAAGCATTAGGCAAATTGGATCTCGCATGTTCTTAATTTTTAGTTGGTAGTAACTTTTTTCCACCAACTATCCCACATGTTTTTAATGATATAATAATGGTTGGTACAATTGCACTGTCTAGTCTATTGGAGTGGATTTTTTTTATTTTTTCATGAGGCAAATGGGTAGGCAACATGTCACTTAAGTAGTTAAAGTACATATTTGCCTATTTCACTTGCCTTATCCATTGGAGATGCTCTTACAAGTTGGTTTATGAGCAAGTTCTACACATGCACTTTGAATAATTGGCATTAGAGCCTGGTTTCACCACACAATTGGGTATGGCTCGACAGAGGGGCGATCTATAGGCTAGATTAAGATGAAAGGTAATATATGGGCATAATATCAAGTCATTGGATACTAGTATAGATGAGTGAAGCCAACTCAAAGGAGGGAAACAACTATGAGTTCTAGCATGCCTTTGAACCTCAACACTAACCTTGGTCTGATATACTCTGCTCCTTAACTCTCTCTCTAAATGGGGTGAGATTTTCTGTTTGAGCGTGTTTAGTTGATAAGGAAGGGACATCTATTTATAAGAAATTACCCTAGTGTCTTTCCCATCAAAAAACACTTGAGTAAACCTCATTACATTAGATAGGTTGTTTCAATCCATATGTAATTAGGAATCCTCAGGGCTCTTGTGTTTCAATTTAAATACACTTAAAACAAGAGCTACAAACATGTTAGAGCTGTATATCTTGAATTCTTGATAAATGCAAACTCTTGAGTCCACATGTGATTAGAAGACCACAATCGTCATTAAGACAAGATATTATCTTACAACGACTACCACTAGGCTACCAATGGGCTCTTAACAATTGACATCAGTGCTTGGTTTCTCATTCAAGTGGACCAATGAGGACGTTCTCCTAAGCACCCTTCCCTTACAAGCCGGGTTTTAAGGGCAAGTTCTACTCATGAGTTCTTAACATATATTTGAATTTTTTTTCCCTATGTTAGTATGCATTCGAGAATTTATCTTGAATTCAAATTCTTACAGACAATGCGTGCTAGGGGATCCTAATTTTCTTCTTTCAAATTTGTTTTTTTTAAACTTAGGTGACACTGACACTCACACATATTTGTTATTTTTTATGCAACTGTTTGAGGTTGTTAACGTAATAATTTGTTTGGCATTTGACTAGATCAAAATGCCCATTTGGTTGTAATATTAGATTTAGGATAGCATAAGTATTGGCCATTGATTCCATGATCAAGAATGTGGAAAGCTTCAAAGAGGATGTTTTTAAAGGATCAAGTTTATGAAAAGTTTGGAGTTAGCAATAACTTCATCTATATCTTGCATTCATAAGTTTAAATTTGCGATGATTTTAATGAGCCTAATATGTATAGGTTGATTATAATCTTTGTTCCTCATACACTAATATGGAAACATTGTCTCCATTCTTGATCAATCAACATAATTACATAATCGATCAAGTTTTGCAATATTGCTTCTATAGGTTATCTTTCTTATGGCATGTTCACTTTCTTTGTTTCAGCTAGGCTATAAGTAATTTTTCTGAAATATTTTTCGCTTAGAAGCTTGAGCAGAGATACTTACGATTGAAAAAGCCAAAGGCCTTATAAGAGCTTAACCCTTTTAGAATATGAGATTGGGTTTCTTTTTCCATCTCTTTTGATTTCAAATATGTACTCCTACTTTATGAGGATCATTTAGATGTTGGGAGATGAACTTTAAATATATGTTTTTTTTTTCCTCCCTTTTGAGTAGAGCTCATACTGTAGATCTTACATGAATTTATCACTAAGATTGCATCAAACTTGATTTGAGTTCAAGGTATTAATTTGACTTTAATTTTTCATTGTTTTTAAAGTGGGATTGTCTGCCAGCTAGGGTTTAGTTATTGAGTTCTTTGTATCCATATTATTTTTCATAGTGGATCATCGGCTAGCTTTTGCCCTCAGTTTTATCCAGTTGTGGGGTTTATATGTAATCCTATATTTTGTGTTGAGAGATGCTAGCTTACTTGATACTACTACAAAAAACGAAATAGACGATAGGGAGTTTGTTTGGATCTAAGCCTTGCTTCGAATTGAGTTGATTAGATGAATTGAGATATTGACCTAAGTAGTGTAATATGGAATACAAATTTGATGACATTTGTCTATACACACGAGCTTTAAAAAATTTAGTTAATTGAAATGGGACAAAATTCATTTCATTGATAATTTGGCAAACTTTTTTACCAAAGTTTTGCCAAATTCCACATTCCAAAATATCGTGTATTGTAACTAGATGTGTCGAATTTACAAACGATTTTATTAAAGCATGCAATTATCTAGAGCATCTAACAGTATATATATATATATATATAATATATATATATATATATATATATATATATATATATATATTATATAGTACGTATGTGCAATGTGTTGGAAGTTTGAATGAAATTCAAGGATATTTGTCCCACATTGGTAGAAAGAAGAAAGAGTGAAATCTTTATAAGTGTGGAAGTCCAACACTTGGTAAATGGAAGTTTGGCCAAGTGGAAGCCAATTGAGCTTCAAAATTGATTTGGGCATTGAATATTATATAAATAATATATAATATTTAATTGTAACAAAGATGGGCCTTGGGCCTTGGGGCACTTCATATTTAAATTAATTTTTTAGTTTCGAATTAATATTTTTATTTATTAATTTAGATTAGTTGAATTAGCTGTTTTCTAACAATTGTGACTCTTTTGATCAGGTTTCAGAACCTTATTTAAATCAAACAAAGCCTCATTTGTCAAATACAGAAAAAGCATTCTACAAGCATTCATCTTGTCTAAAAGGAAAACAAATTGAGTTCGTCAGATTCTAAGTCCTAGTGCTAGGGCTTAGAATACAGATAGTTGAATCTTGGGAGGTAGTCAACTGTAGAACTTCAAGCATCAAGAATGGGTGAAATTATTGTCTTTAGGACACAATTGAATATCAAAATGGCTCCCAATTACTCGTCACAATTGAAATTACTGTCGTTATGGAAGTTTCCTTGCTGACGTAGTTAATTCGGTGGCTAATTTTTACCAACAAACCTACCAATTCAAACCGTTCCTAACAATAACTTTAATGAGTCCACTTATGGTTAACTAGTGAGTCATATATCAATGTATTTATTGGAGATAATATTTTCTAAATAATATCCTCGTTGTTTTTTGTTATTTATCCACTCTAGAACTCGCCCCTACTACTAGTATATATATAGAGAGAGCTTCCGTTGAGGGATCCCTCAAATAAGCTTATTTGAGGGGTACCATTGTAGGGCCCACTCCGTATTGTATTTCACTAATCCAAACTGTCTATTTTATAGATACTCATTCAAAGATCATATCTACAAAAAAAATCACTTAAATCCAATATCATTTGACCACTCAATTGAATTATTGAAATTTTAGTACTTTCTTGAAGCACCATGTTCATTGATTTTGTAGGACACAATTGGATATCGAAACGGTTTTCGATTTGTCTAATTTTTGCAAGGATAATCTATGAATGAAGACCTAAAAAATAATGATTTGGATCGTTGAAAACAAATTCGTAGGGTATCCTCAAATAAAATTATTTGAGGGATCCCTCAATAGAAAGTGACTGTATATATATATATATACAGATTTTCTCCTATGCAGATGTTTCGATCTTATTATTGTGCAAAGGCCATGTATTTTCTACTACCCCTCTTTGCTTTCCTACTTGTTTACAATGGCATCTGCACAGGTCAGAATCAGAGAAAAATTGTATATATATATATTGAGGGATGCCCTTTAGCATACCCTACGAATTTTTTTCCAACGATCTAAACCATCTATTTTTTAAGTTCACATTCATAGATTATCCTTACAAAAAATTAGACAAATCGGTAACCATTTCGACATCCAATTTTATCCTACAAAATCAATGAATATGATACGTTAAGAAAGTACTAAAATTTTAATAACATAATTGAGTGGTCAAACAATATTGGATTCAAATGATTTTGAGATGATCTTTGAATAATTATCTAAAACATAAACGGTTTAGATTAGTGAAATACAATGCAATGAGTGGGCCCTACAAAGGTGTCCCTCAATAAAAGCTCTATATATATACAGTCCCCTTCTATTGAGGGATGCCTCAAATAAACCTTGAGGGTCTTCTACGAATTTTTTTCAACAATCCAAACAATCTTTTTTTAAGTATACATTCATAGATCATCCTTGAAAAAAATTAGACAAATTGGAAACCATTTCGATATCCAATTGTGTCCTACAAAATCAATGAACACGGTGCTTCAAGAAAATGTTAAAATTTCAATAATTCAATTGAGTGGTCAAATGATATCGGATTCAAGTGAATTTTTTTTTTTTTTTTTTTTTTTTTTGTAGAGATGATCTTTGAATGACTATCTACAAAATAGACGTTTGGATTAGTGAAATACAATACAGAGTGGACCCTACAAGTGTGTCTCTTAAATAAGCTTATTTGAGGGATCCCTCAACTGAAGCTCCCTATATATATAGCCAAAGTAAACATTCTGAAGACTTGGTATAAGCAAAAATTACAACATGGAGTGTGTAGAGGAAGGAGTTTACATTAAAACTAAGAGTCTGTTTGGTTCATGGGAAATGACGCTTTGGAATGGAAAATCTGGCAAGTCTAGGCATGGAAAATGTTTGCCTCACTCATGGAAAAATATGGGGGATTGGATTTCATTTTCCCTTTCCATCATTAAATGTACATTTTTCGCGACTATTTTTCATGACCATTCTATTGTCATTAACCATTTAAAGTTACAATATAACATTAAATGCATTCTTCTTTTATTTTATTTAGTTCATATTTCTAACATGGGTATAATTGAAAAATTAAACAAAGTTCGTTTTACATTCCTATACAAATCAAATATCGATAAGGAAATAAAATGATATTTCTTGATTACTTTCCCAACATTACTATATATTGTAATTTACAAATAATTCTTTCATTTTCTATCCCTTATAAATGATTTCCCTTAAATTCTTTATTCGAACCAAACAAGATTTAAGAGTGGGCAGGACCTCGAAATCAGGGTTTGAACGTGCGGGTCTCCGGTGACCTGCGGGGCATGCAATCTATACATTCAACTTCAACCGGGCCGTGCCCTTAGCAGATTTACGAGGTGCGCCCTCCTTTTAACGCATTTTGTTAATTAAATTATTACAAACCACGAACCAAATTCATGTGTTTGTTTTGGAAGTATGTGACTGAAAAATGCACGATTAGTGAGAGATAAGTAAGATTAACGTACAAGTTAGTAGGCCTCACGTGCTCATCATGTTTATGTGTGTCTTTTTTATGAAGATGTTTATGTGTGTCTACCTTTTGTTAAATTTAATTGTTTTTTTAATGAGCTTTGTCTTGTAATAATTGTCACGGGAGTGGTAGGATGTGCAATTAAGAATGAATGGGTTTTCTTTCTTACCTAAACAAATGAGAATGGATGAACGTGGGCAATTGGGAAGATCATAAAAAAAGGGAGACATAGGCGAATATTTTTGTCTTGTTATTCTTGTAGAAAATTATAAACTCTACTTTGAAAATATATAGCGAAACCTCAAACGCTAACTCGTTAGTAAAAAAATATGAGGCTACCCAATCGCTTAAGCTTCTCATGATATCATCTCATAATTCGATTCGTTTATTTTTTATGTCATTAGTCAAAGATCATCTTTACAAAAATTTAGCCAAAAAAAATACATCACATGTAATTCCCCCTGAAAATAGTAGTTTTAAAAGCACGGAAAGAAAACGTATAAATTCACCTCAAGCGTCCATGAGCTACTCGATCTTTTTAATTAGTTTACAATATCAATATGCATTAGGATAATTCTTAAATATCTTTCTTCTGTTAACTAACAATTTTTTTCTTTCTTCCTTTCGTATTGCAAAGAGAACTTATTAACTACCATAGCATGTTTTTGTTCATATTTCAGAGTAATGGACCATCAATCCATTATTACAAACATTGATGGTCCAATAGTTACGACAGAGTTAGTTAGTCCTCTCTCGTACTATGTTAATATTTAGAAAAGACAATGTACGCGTAAGTCTGGGTAGTGGTTTGAAATAATTGCTCTTCCAGGTAAGATTTTGAGTTCGAGTCCTAACATCCGTACTATGCATGTGAGTTTAATGTATTCGCTCCTTTCGATAGAAAAGGTTCTAAAAAAAAGGATGGCTTATAATTAATTAGCAAAACTCTCTTTTTTTAGTGATAAATATAGACACTCACAATTTACAACCTTACAATCACAAACGTACATCGTACCATTAGATAGACATGTACGTACGTATACACAATTCTAAGAATAAGATGCTTTCATCAGTTTATTTTATTTTTATTTGTAAAAATTGTGCACTTCGAAAGTTTCGTATACATTTAAAAAGGGTCTTCATTCTTGATTACTACTATAACACCAATATTTTTTAATACCACAAACAAGAAATACAAGAAATTATTAATTCTTTTGTGCTCGTGGACTGAATTTTTTTAAATAATTATTTTTTTTGCCAGCTGCATATGGCACATAATGCCAGCATCTATAATTTATTGGGTCAAATGCTAATAGTTAACTCCTACGATCTGTCCAATTCCAAGTGTATCGAGTTGGCAAAACAAATATTTTCTATTTTCTTTGTGCCACTTGAATGTATGTGACCCTCGGCCCTCGGGTGTGTTTTTATAAAACTAAAAACAAAGCAGCATGACAACCCATGCATGCATGCATTTCCAATTATTCCTATTCAAAAACAACAAAAACCCATAACTTTGAGAACAAAATTTGAAAAAGGGAAGGAACATTGAGATGGTTTCAAGTTTTAGTAACACCAATTTACAACTAATAGCTACATTAGGATATCATTGTTTAGCCAACAGGGTCTAGTCCAGTGGAAAAAAGTCTTGACTTGCATATCAGTGGTCTTAGATTCGAATCCTCATAAGACCTTGATGTATGTGTGAGAAATCCCCTCCCTTTATAATTTAGAAAATCACTCTTGTTTAAAAAAAAAGAAAGAATATCATTGTTTAGATTAGGAGTTTAATGTGATTAGGTCATTAACCATTTGGTTTAATGACATCTACTGATCATCGAGAAAGTCCTAAGTCCAAATCTCATAAAATTATATTCTTTATTTCTATTTCTCTTCCAAATATCGTGTTCATAGTCAAAATTAGTCCAATTCAGACTTTCGTTTAACTGTCTTTGTAATAAATCTTAAACCTAATCCTAAATCGACCGTCATTTTGGCTATATATAGTATAAACACTAGAAAACATATATAAGTAAAAGATGGTTTTTTTAATAAAAAAACCAAATAAAAAATTATGGTATTTTCTTCTGGAATAAGGTGATAAATATCATGTGACAATCGTAGACAACATTTCGTACATTAATTCTGGCTAGTAAAAATTGGGTGGGCCATGTTAGGTTGGTAAATTCACCCTAGAGCAAATGCATTCGCAATTTCCCATTTGAGCTCTTTCGTGTTTTGGCACACTCGTATAAGTTTGTCTTATGCACCATCAAGGAAAAGTCCAATTCGGAAACATGATGGGCTCCAAATTTGTACAGAATGGCCATTGGATTGACCACTTTTGAGAGAAAATGGAAACTGTAAAGGTGTAATAATGCAATCCAATCTGTATAGAATCAGTGATATTTGGCAGGCATACAAACATGAAGGTACGGTGGAATATAATTGCATCATGGTTTCTGCAAGATAATACCATAGGAAAGCTCCTCTTCATGATTGCAATCTACGGCACCCCTTGCTGTTCTCAGCCATGGACATGACAATAAGTGAAGGTTTGATAACAGTGGCTTGTTAGGAAAATGAAGTCTGAATCATTCTAGTTTTTAATCAGTGGGTTCTATTTGTACCATCGATGAAAGTCCAATGTTCAGAGGGTCAAGTGACAGTTGGCTATTGATTAAGGGTGGGTATGGTCCGAATTGGATCAATTGCATCATGGTTTCTGCAAGATAATACCATAGGAAATCTCCTCTTCATGATTGCAATCTACTGCACCCCTTGCTGTTCTCAGCCATGGACATGTGACAATAAGTGAAGGTTTGGTTACAGTTGCTTGTTAGGAAAATGAAGTCTGAATCATTCTAGTTTTTAATCAGTGGGTTCTATTTGTACCATCGATGAAAGTCCAATGTTCAGAGGGTCAAGTGACAGTTGGCTATTGATTAAGGGTGGATACGGTCCGAATTGGATCAATTGCATCATGGTTTCTGCAAGATAATACCATAGGAAATCTCCTCTTCATGATTGCAATCTACTGCACCCTTGATGTTCTCAGCCATGGACCTGACAATAAGTGAAGGTTTGGTTACAGTTGCTTGTTAGGAAAATGAAGTCTGAATTATTCTAGTTTTTAATCAGTGGGTTCTATTTGTACCATCGATGAAAGTCCAATGTTCAGAGGGGGTAAGAGACAGTTGGCTATAGATTAAGGGTGGATACGATCCGAATTGGATCAATTTTACCCTATAGCCCTGGTCTAACTAATTATAATAAAATGGTATGATTTAGTTTGGTTTTGACAAAAATCATTGAGGAAACTGAAATAAACCAAACCAATTTTTGAATGGTTGGGCGTATGTAAAATTTTTTTTCTATTGCATTTTTTCGACTTTGTTAGCTAAGTAAAACAAAAAAAGTTATTACTTGCTACGCATGTATTATTTTCTAGCAAATCAAAACATCCTTAAATTCAACATGTCATCAAACTTTAAACTTCAATAATATAGTTACAATACAAAGATCAATAGCTTCAAAGAACGTTCCATCAAACTTCAAATTCAATATCCTTACCTATTTATTATCCATTAAGAGAACTGTGTGTGCAAAATAAAATAAATATTACAAGGGGGCAGTTGGTTAGATTTATGCCGATATGCAAAAACTCAAAAATCGTATTTGAACCAAACCATAAAGGTCATGTTGGATTTTAAAACATTTGACTTTTGTCTTGGTTAAAACCAACCAAACTACCCATGATGGTTCAGATCGGCCGATTTAGT
Source organism: Prunus yedoensis (assembly GCA_005406145.1). Taxonomy (NCBI): domain Eukaryota; kingdom Viridiplantae; phylum Streptophyta; class Magnoliopsida; order Rosales; family Rosaceae; genus Prunus; species Prunus yedoensis. Next base: position 39,390 of record BJCG01001741.1, on the reverse strand, counting down.
CGGTTCAACTGAATTTTTCTCCACCCCTGTTATTAGTGGTCAATTGATGTTATGGACTTAAGGACTGAAAGTTTGAACTAAAAAATTAGAGTGATCAACTAGTTATTGGTTTAATGGTATCTTTTTTTCTTCATTTTATTGATATAGGTCTCAAGTTTGAATATCCCTAGCTCAAATTAAAAATAAAAGAGGTAATTTCAATTTACCCTGCAGTCTCACCCTTAAGGCATGTTTGCCCCTACACTCTCCATTTTAACAATCATGTACCCTAATCTTTTTTTTTTTTTGCAATATGATTCCGGTGTTAACTTCACCGTCAAATTTTTCATTAATTTTCTACATGGTAGGCCTAGATCCCACCTATTCGCTTCTTTTGATGTCAATTGAAGGGTATTTTCGAGCAAATGGTGTCTTTTGCAAGTACTACTGTTAAAAAACTTTGACACATTTTCTTCAAGTTTGGGTGGGAAGACACCAATTGCCTGAAAAACCCTTCATCTGACCTAGGGCCGCCACATAGGCAATTAACGAACATTTTGATAGTAAAGTTTAAGATAGAACCAAATTGCAAAAAATTAAAAATAGTAGGACTGTTAAAATTGAGAGTGCATGGGCAAACCTTCCCCGTTTGGTTCATGGGAAAGGAGGCTTGGGGATGGGAAATTAATGTTTGGTAAGTTCAGGCATGGAAAATGGTTGTCTGACACATGGGAAAGTAAGAGGAAAGTGAAGCCCTCCTACCCCCTTGGGTTTTGTTTTCCTCCTCATGAGAAAGTTTGGAAAATGTGCCAACATTTTAAATACACATTTTTCATGACCATTTTGTCCCAACTAACAATTAGAATTACAATATAGCATTAAATGCATTCTTTTTTTTATTTGATTTCATGTGTATAATTGAAAAATTAAACAAACTTTGTTTTACATTCCTACACAAACCAAACATATGAAAAGAAATAAAGTGATATTTCCTGGTTGCTTTCCCAGGATTACCAAACATGATAAAGGAATTCAAATCTTTTCCATGAACCAAACGGGCATAAGAGTGAGAATTCAGGATACTAAATTGAAATTAACCCAAAATAAAAAAATTTAGAGCGATGTTTGCAAATAAATCATTCTTTCAACATTGCGAGGTTCAAGGCCCAAGTTCAATCAAGACGCAAGCAGGTTGCGCAGGCTTGGCTCTTCAGGCCTAACACACTTGTTCAATATAGTCTGGGCAGGGGGCATAATATTAGGGCCACTAAGCTATTCATTCCAAGCCCATGGACCACTTGAGGGAGAATAAAAACTCAAATCAGCCTTATCATCACCATCATGTCCCTCTAATTAGCTAATAAAGAAATCTTAATCCCAAGAAAAGGAGAGCAGAAATCAAAATCCATGATTGATTTAGAAAACAACAATAGAAAAAGTGAAAGCTGTGCAAAAGTTGGTAGTAAAAATTGCTGAAATAATTGCTTTATTCATTAGGCATTTAATATATTAGCGAAAGCAGGAGGCTAGGCTGATCAACAAAAACGGGCAATCAAGCCCATGCATCATGCTTATTCTCCTATATATCCATCCAAACACTGCCAAAGACATGCATACACAACCACAGTGCGGCTAAATGATACAGAATTATAATATACAGAATGGTCTACCAGAAGAAGTTATTTAGGTGAGATGAAGCTTGCTGTGAATCTTGATCAAGATCGTGCGACGGAGAATGCACGTGCCGCCCTTCGTAGGTTGTGATCACCATCCTCGGGTCCTCGGCTAATCGCTCCACTCTTTTCTTTACCCGGCAGTTGTCCATCGTGCAACGATAATAGCTCCTGCATTTGCATGTACATATGCATGCATGCACCAAAAAATAATTCAAGAAACTTTGAAGCAGCTTGATGTTGATAAACCTAACTAAATAAAACATGGTCATATAGAACGAAGCAAATGCAAGCACACAAATATCTCATCCCATCACTTCAGAAAAGCATTGTGAACAGAAAGATCTCAGAAAGATCCTCGACGGAGCCTTAGCTAGGTAGAATCTTAGGTCTCAAAACTTTGATGAGAGCTTAGTTGCCTTTTAGGAAATGAAATCATAAGAGGACTAGTTGTGGGACCTACATTTAACCCTCAAATTCCAAGCCAAAATACTATTTCTGATTACTTTAGCCAAACAAAAACATTTTCCCTTTAATTAAACACAATAAGCACTCACCTGAAAACTGCACATGTTTTCTTATGATGCAATTTGTTGACCAACCGATCCAACTCTTGGTCTTTTCTGGTACAACATGTCTGGCTTTCCGATATTTTATAATACATATATAGGTAAATGTTTTTTTTTTTGGGCCAAACTCATATTTATATTGTCAGACTATGAATTTAAGTAACCTAATTAATGATGACAGTATGAATATAAGCGTCTTATATTATTTAAGTAACCTAATTAATGATGACAGTATGAATATAAGCGTCTTATATTGCCAAAACAATCGACAGGGAGTACATGACATATAACCATTCAATAAATCAATATCATCCAACGATCTAAGTCAAGGATCATGCATCTAAGAATTCCAATTCTTGCATGCATATTACTTGTCTCTTTACCGGTAATGAGAGCTCTCCTCCTTACGAATTACAGTTTGACACATATGCAAAAATAATTCACGAAAAACACAAAAAGAAAAACTTAGCACACATGCACACTGCTGTTGACAGAAATATAGGAGCTCTTACTTACGTGGTAAGGAAGGAAGTATTTTCCTTCTTGCATATTGCTAATTAGTATAAAACTTGGTCTCTTCACTCATTATATCCTATTTCAATATTGTAGGTTGAATGCTCAAAGCTTATATAACTCAATTGTATATCAGATAATTGAATCAGAGGAGAGGAGACAATTCATTCACATCTCTTGATCAGTACACATGCTCCACATAAATTAACAAACCCAGCTCTAAAAAGGTTTATAAGCTCAGAAGTTAAATTAAATCCTAGTCAAGTTCAGGTTGGGGTGGGGGAGGATTTCCATTTCATGGAAGATATTCTACTCTAATTATAAGTCCAACTTTTGACTATTTTGTATATAGCTTTGAACACCATAATTATTACCTATTTGGAAAACACATGACACCAGTAAATTCAACAAATGAGGCATATGATTATGCAGGATATATAACGCACACATTCAAAGTTCAAATCATTTCTGTGGAATTTTGCTATAGACTTAATTTCAACTCCTAAGGTGACTCACACACATACGGCAAGCTCCAAACATGTTAATTAAGTCAGCAGATTAATCTAAAATTTAAATAAGATTACACGTAATTAATCAATAGTACTTCGGTTGACAATGTACACCATATGTAACTTAAAAGGTCACAAACCACCATCGTAGGCCAACATCCACAATGCAGTTTCATGATCCGAACTGTCTTATAATCAAAGTGAATTCAATAAAACTTATGATGGGAATGATCAAATAGCTAGTCGATTATTTGATAAATTTTTGTAGGGGATGACCTTCCTTGGAGGAAGGAAAGACCTAAAAATGAACTTTTAGATTATGAAAACACATTGTGGGTGGCACCCAACCAAACTAGTGATTTGTGCTGTAATAAGTTATTGGTGTGCATTTGAAAATTCCTCTATCTGACATATAAACATGAAGGTAACTTGTAGAAATAGTAGCAATAAATACCCAACCCATGCATGATACACCCCTTTCAAAACCATGCAAGTAATAATGTGCCCATGCTTTCCTAATTTTGGTATAACCTAGTTTTACAACGAATAATTATAATCAAATTACCCTAATTCTTATGATTAAACATGGCCAATGAAATGGATTGAAGCTCCACCACATGTACAGTACTCCTATTCTGATGATGATTCTTGTCCTAGTACTGGCAGCTTTCTTCTTCTTTTTCATGGAATCCAATCTTAGGGACGTACATTAATTCAATATTCCAAGAAAAGTGATTTTAGAGTACTCATTTCCGGCAATATAATCCGCCCGGTAATAATTTCGCTTCGGCATCTATGGGATTAAGAAATTTTTTGTTTCCTTTTATAAAGCATTATAATTGATCAATCTTTGCACAGTATGTTGATGTTTGGTGATCTTTATATTATGAATTTTATCTCCAAAAGTACTAATAATTAGTTCTTTTTGGAAATGGCATTTGCAAAAGGGTCTAAAATATTACAAGTGCATTAATAGTTAACCATCTTCTTTTTTCTTTTTGGTCGGAAATATATTACTGTACTTATCAATATTGTAAATTATTCAGACCCATCTACCCGTCAAATCTCCAGCGCCAAGCCTGTAAAAGCCTAATGATAATAATGATAACAATGACAATAATGAGAGAGAGAGAGAGAGAGAGAGAGAGAGAGAGGAACACATCATGTGTATGGGGTACAACTAGAAGCTAAAATCCAATTTGACATGCAATAAACTTTTGCTGAAGATGTGATTAAAGCAAAAGAATTGAAGAAAAAGAGAAAAAAAAGGAGAGACGAGTGTAGAAAATGTGAATTGTCTAATTAGTATACCTGGGATGTGTGTTCTTTACCACTTTCTGTCCGTACTTCCTCCACTTGTATCCATCATCAAGCACATCAACCTCACTCATGGTTTTGAAGCAAAACCTAGGCTCCCTCACCTTCCTCCTAATTGCCTTCATCTTTTCATCTTCATTGTTGAAACTCCCATATGTTGATGATGGCGATCATCTCCACCGTTTGATCTCTTGCTGCTTAGGCACTCATGATCATCGCTCACCTCTCCCCATGCCCTAGACCATATGTACCAAAACATGTTTATAATTTTAATATTCTTAGTTTTACATGACTAATTGTATTGCATGCAAGAGAATTTAATTCAAAAAGGAGATCAAGATTCAAGACTACATATATAATAATCACTAGATGTGGAAATTAGGTGTGATATAATTATATTATTTTACCAGAGATTTGCAGTGGATCTTTGCAAAGAAAGGAGTTGAGATCCTCCAAAATCAGAACTAGTAGTGATGTTATGATCTTCTCTATGCTTTAGAGGAGGTGATGTAGTAGGGTTTCAGAGGATTGGTGCTTGGAGGTATGCTAGAAGAACCGAAGGCTTTGAGAGATCCCAGTGAAGAAAAGTTCAAGTTTTGGTGGTATTGAAAAGAAACTCATCTGTGCATTAGAACCCTCTTCATTCTCAAACAAGCCCTGCTGCTGGTTGAGCATGGCCTGGGACGTCGTAGATGCCATCTCTCTCTCTCTCTCTCTCTCTCTCGCTCTCTCTCTTTTCTTCTTGAAGGGTGTAGAAAACCGATGAGAGAATAATCCAAGGAAATCTATCTAGGAACGAGTATTAGCAGAGTCTAGATTAAAAGCACACCAAGAGGGTTCTCTCTCAAACTTCAAGGATATATAGAGAGAAAAAGGGAATTATATACCAAGATTTGAAAGTAACCAAATACCTATAAATTTAACATGACTACCACTTTCCCTTGTTGCCTTTCCTCTCTGTCTACCCCTCTTTTTATGTGTGTCTAAAAGACCCTTTCAAATTTAAGGATGAAAAATTAAGAATATAAAACAATAAAGGAGACAAATACTTATTCATAAAATTGTTAAAGAGGGAAAAAAATGATATTATAATACTAAGACAAAGACTTTTAACATTTTCAACTGAAGCTGGTGGTTTGGATTTTGGAGTAATATGTGGAGTGGCGAAAACCATGTTGCTATTTGACCTCAAAAGTATGGGATATATGTACATGTCTCACAAGAAGTACTTGTTAGTGGAATTCACTGTTTTTTTTTTTGTGTGAAGGTCAACAATAGAGTACAAGTAAATGTGAAATATAGCTGGTTTATTTGCATGCTTAATTATAAAAAAAGTTGTCGTTTTCAAACATGGACTTAGTTAAGTTGGCTAGAGTGGATGTACTCCCCACTCTGCACCCGAGTTTGAATCCCCTTCTATGTAGTGTAAATTAGATTAAATAAAATATCGCTTATATAAAAAAAAAAGAGTTGTGTTTATGATAAGGTTGCATGAAAAGTTTGTCCAACCTCTGTTGCCGTGGATGGTTACATTGGGTTGGGGGAGGGAGGAAGAGTGGGGGGGGGGGACTGAATAAAAGTTAACATAGATGAGTACACAATAATAGAACAAAGATCTGAAATATAAGTGTGCATACAAGTGAAAATAATTATATCATTCACTGCAAAAGCTTTCAAAAAGAAAAGCTTACTGAGAAGGTCATTATAATTCATGTATCTATCAATTTCTAGGTTTCTTTTGGAAATTTTTTTTCTAGGGTTTCTTTTGGGACACCAAAAAGAAAATATTTAGAGGGCAATGATGATGAATCTTGGGTGCAAATCTACCCCCTCTGCATCGGCGGTGAAGATATCATTATGATTTGTGAAAGAGGCCCTATTTGACTTTTTGCAGAGAAAAAGCTTCTCACCTTTCTAATCTCCCTTTTGCAATTAACTTTCTTTTATGCCTCAACCAACCCCACATCTACCACACAATTTCTCCATTTCCAAACCACCGTATCATAATGTTATCATCTCTGCAATTAGGGATGGTAATCTTTGATTACCTTGTTATCATCTCTGCAATTAGGCATAAATGGTAATCTTTAATGACCTTTGTTTGACCCCAAAAAAAAAAACTTTGACGACCTTTGTGGTATTTTTTTTTTTCTTTTTCCCGTAGGTTAGAAATAATTCTTGGTGGGCCTTTTAAATTGACATAATACTAGCAATCTGCAGATTAATTATTTTCCTCTATAATTTAAGAATAATGTGTTTTTTGTACTTCATCCGTTTGTTAAACTCTGATAACATGATTAACTTCTAACCCCATTATGTTAATACAAGTTTGTGATTCATGACCGAAGAGATCATTAAAGAAAATGCAAAATAGCTAATAATATTGGCATCGCATATGATGGTTGGAATGATTTTATCATTCAAACGACGAATTGCTTGCGTTTTGGGAACTTGCAATGATGTATTATGTAACATGCAAGATAGGATTATGGTTGCATAATTACTTATTTGAAATGACTTATAATTTTTTGACTCAAATGTTTTGACCTTCATAATTAATTTCTTAACCACTATAACTTTTCTCATTTGGGATAAATTAGTTTTCCACTGTTGAGTTCCAAATCAGTTGTATACTTTAAAACATAATGTTTTTCGACCAAAAAAGAAAAAACCTTAAACAATAGTGAAAATATAAAAGAGCGGTTTGCATATCCTATTCTGATGATTATTTGGTCCTAAATTCAAATTTCATGGATGATAACTATATAATAATAATAATAATAATAATAATAATTCACTAGTCTTATAACTATAACTTTATTATTTAATGTATGAATTTTGATGTTTCTAAAGATATTTTGTTTTTTCTATACATGAGATACTGAGGGAGGGGAAATCAAACCTAAGACATCGGGTGTATGAGTAAATGCTCTTAACCACTTAAGCTAGTAAAGAAAAGGGTGAAGACCAACGGGGTCTAGCCTAGTGGAGAAGGGCCTTGACTTGAAGATCAATGGTCTCTGATTTGAACCACCATGACACCTCATTCTGCCTTGTAGTTTAAACTTTCTGTTGTATTCCAAAAAAGATAAAATTAAAGTGCCTTACTACGCCATTGCATGAACAAGCTAAATACCTGAGTTCTCTTTTTTCTTTTTCTTTTTCTTTTCTTTTTCATTTTCCTTGTCATTGGCATGACTTATTATTATCATACCCAAATCGTTTTTTTTATCAAATTTTTTATGCATGACTTATTATTATGATACCTCAATTATTTTTATTTTATTACTTTTCTATTGGTGTTAATTTTACGAGTGCAAATGTTTCTTTATGATTATTATTATTATTATTTTATCAATGAGGGTTAAGAATTTGAATTTGGTATTTCTTTCAATATTGTCATTACGTGGCATGGCACTACACGATTGAATGAGAGAGGTGCTGACGCAAATTCAAAACGGCGTCATTTTGATACTACATATACTCAGGTTGCAAATCTGTATGGTGCCATTCATCTCAGTTGTTGATATCTTGTCAGCAAGGAGATCTTGGCCGTTTATTCAAATGACATGTTGTTCACTTAAGTGATGCTGTCGTCCCTCTTCGATAATCAACGCAATCTTGACTATTGATCTTTTTTCTTTTATTACGATCCAACATACTAGATTTCACCACCCTAAAAAATTAATCTCAACCTTCCATTCTTATATATTTTTTTTGGGCAAGAACCTTCCATTCTTATATTAATCTCAACCTGCCCATCTTCTTCTTTTTTTTTTTTTCTTTTTTCTTTTTGCCATTTTTGATTGGTTTTCTTTTAGAGTTTCTTGCTCTTCTTATTTTTTGAGAGAAATGCAATAGATTGCATTCATAATTTAGGCATAAAGGCAGTCAGCCACAAGGACCAATACAAATACAAACTAACTACATAAGATTTATACCAATATGGAAGCACAATAACTATAAGGGGTTAATTCAAATAATGCGGAGGAGTCCAAGTACACAAGGTGTACTTCCACTCATAGCCACGCCATGCCTAACAAATTAAGGTAAAAAAAACAGCAAGCTTGGAAAATCCAGACATATACCTCAATGCACCAAACTACAACTTCAACTACAACATTTTAACTCTCACAAATAGAAAATACATACACACAACAATTTCAGAAGGATTTGATTACTTAAGTAATGTTTGGTCTTGTTTAATTATTGTAATATAATTTAGTTAGTGATTACTTAGTACTTATTAAAAGAAACAATTAATAATCTAATAATTTTGTATAATTTTGAAAATACATATTATGAATTAAACATTTTATTAATGACTAAATAAATTACGAATAATTATATTTAATTACTTTATGGAGTTTAAAATTAATATTTTATTTTAAAAAAGATTTAATTTATAAAAATAGTATTTAATTCCAAAAATGACTTTAAAAATAAATGTAATTTTAAGAAATTCTTGAAAAATTATTTTAAATATCCAAAAATATTTTAAAAATTAGGATTGGAAAAGGAGGGTTAGTTCAAATGCCGAAAAGCTAAGAAAAAGAAATTGTTCAAAACTAGAAAGAAGGATACAAATTCAAACAAAGGTCCTTGTGTCTCAAGGGAAACTTCCTAGAAAGAACACTATGTATTTTCTTTCTTGAGAAAAAGAAAAAAAGGGGGAAAGAGAAAGAAATGTATAGTGTGCGAGTGAGACGTTTAAGAGAATAATTGGATTTAAATAGGATTTAAATTGGTTGATTGATGGCGTGGGGGTGGCGTGGGTATGATGTCAGAGGGATACGTAGAAGGGGAATAAAATCTATATCTAGGGTTGTAAGTTGGGAGATGAAGAGAGAGAGAAAGAGAGAGTAGAGTGGGGTGGCAAACAGACATCATTTCTTTTTGTCTCTGTTTATAGGTTGTCATAATTCCACTCAGATTACGTCCCCTTATTTTATATTTTCATCGACTTTTCTTTCTTGCTTTTCCTCTCAAAAAGCCAAAACAAAGGGGAAAATAATTATATGGGAGCCATTTGGCCTGGTCTTGGACACAATTCTCCGTACAAAAAAAAATTTGTATGACAAATTCTCACCTCTTTTGCCAAAGTTATTTACCATATACAGTTTTTGGGCTCCAGTGGTGGGTAATGGCATGTAGCATTATGATGACTTTTGTTGTGGCAAAAGAACATACAAGTTATTAACAATGACGGAGGAAAGCTTTTCTTTAAGAAACAAAAAATATTATGTTAGCCTTTTAGTGACTTTAAATTCAAATTTTAAAAGGGAAGAGGCTTAGACAATAAGTTTTTGGGAATGCTTACATAAGTGCTCGTAAGTTATATATCGATGTATTCTTTGAGAATTGTAATTCTTAATTTTCTAGGTTTTGGTTCGTTATTTAAGGGAGGGGGGGGTGATCCAACAGAGGTTGTGGTTCCTTTTAATCTCTCTATGGAAAAAGGGTAGGCTACTTGGTTAGTTGAACGACCATACCCTTAGAAAATGCTCACCTAATCCTTTTGACCATTATCCTTATAATTTGTACCCGATGCCTCTTTCAATAATATTTTATCGCTATTTTCTCAACCAATGAAATGTCCTAATGAATGCTATTTGTCCTCTCAATTGCACTATTGCACTCCTGTTTTGTGTGCTTTTTATTTTTAATAATTTTCGATCATGAGATTTGAACTCGTTAGTTTCTCCAACAAGGTGGCCATTAAATGCTACTAGACCAAATACTTATTAGTAAAAGTGCAAAAATATTGCTAAGCTTGAGCATCGTTTCTCATTTTTATTGGTTTAGGTTTAAATTTTAAAAAATTAAAAATTAAAAATTGATACTAGACATTTTTTTAATGCACACAATATTCTAAATTACAGGATGAAATATTTGGACCTAATTAAAAAATGGATTTATTAAAAATCCACGTGTATTTATGGTATATTGGTGATGGATTTGTAACAATAACCCAAATACCATAAATATACGTGGAGTTTCTAGCATCAAGCCGTAGATATACCGATACCTTCTGGAAGTAGGACCGAAGGGCTAATTTTGTGGTCCATTGAACTTCACAATTGCCGTCACAATTCTAATCATTACCTTATCTAGACATTTCCCTAATTTTTTATTTTATTCTCCCATATTTGTAATTTCTTAAATTCGTGCTAAATTATAAAATAAAATAAAAAAAGCTTGCCACTAATACTAAATGACCTTAATTAGTGAAAAGAAAAAAGAATAAAAGTAATGAGCACAACTATTTTTATGAAGACGTGTATAATTTAATGATAAGGTTGCCCGTCCCTCCCTGTTAGAGTAAACTGTCAAAATCCCCTCTTAATTTATAGCTAAATTTTTCTTTATTTATCCCCTAACCTTTTTTTCTTAGAATAATTGTTTCTTCGACTATTAACATTAGTCAATTTCTCCCCTACCCTTAATTTTCCTCATATTCCATCCAATTTGCCACTCATTTTGATTTCGTATAATAACTCATCCTGAATTTTCTTTTAATTTTCAAAAATTTTAGCGTAAACCAACAGTTTTGCACCTATAGTGTTAAACCTAAATTTTTGAGCCACTTTTGTTTGGGACAAGTTTTGATAATTTTAGTAGCACCATGAGGTTGGGCTAAGTTTCACAAGCGTGTAGGAGCAAATGACACGTAATTCAAAGTTGTAATAGAGAAGTTAGGAGGGTTAAAATACCAAGGGATTTGAACTCGAAAGCTGCCGGTATCGCTCCATTGCCACCGTCCCTTTTGAAAGATTTTCTAGCCACCACTGTCGGCGACACTTATTTAGTTTTGTTCCTCTCCTTGTGGGGAACATTTCCCTTGTTTACCTTTAAAATATACGTCATATGTCACTCATGTGATTAAAATTAACGAAAACTATGATAGAATGACCCAATTGGCATGACTAAGGCCCCATTTGGGATTGTTTTTTTTTTTTTGGCCAGAAACTTACTTCACTTTAAAGTTAAGTAGTTTAAGGTGTTTGGTAAAAATAAAATATGTTGATTATTTTAAAGTAGTGGTCTTTTGATAGCAACTTTTAAAAGCATGCTTCGGGTTGCTTTTCAAAGCTGCTTTCAAAAAAAGTAGAGATAAGCCTTTAATAAATTTTTAAATTCCCAAAATACCATCATTAATTTTTACTATGATACCACCTCCACCTCCACCTCCACATCCAACTCTACCACCTCCACCACAACCGCCATTGCCGCCACCACCACCACCACTGCCACCCAACCACCATCACCACCACATCCTCCTCCGCCACTACCACCACAACACCACCTCCACCTCCACCACCACCTCCACTTCCACAACCAACATCCTCACCACCACCACTACCACAACCACTACCTCTTTCACCACTATCTTCACCTCTATCTCTTTCACCACCTCCACTACCACAACATAATTAGCACATAACACTTTCAACATCAAGTTTATTTGAGTCATTATTCACAGTTACAACAGTTTTATATTAAAATTTACCAAACGGTTTTGACACTACTTTTTTTACTAACAACACTTTAAAATAATTATTTACCAAACATGGTGTTGCTTTACTTTATAGCTAATTATTTTCAAAGCACAGAAAAATCAACTTTTTAAAAAGTGAAAGCAATCTCAAAACTGGCCCTGAGAGAGTTGGATGACCAAATTTACTATATATAAGAAATTTCAAGTGCTGAATTGAAACTTAGGTATAAATTCATGAACCATTGTTGTAAAAAACCCAAGATGTACATTAGAGTTTTGGGCTTAGTAAAGTTCTTCTAGTCAAGTCTCTTTATCCATGTGGCTTTCTATCTAGTTGTTAGGTGTACGGTTGTTTTTAATTGAAAATTTCTTTCCAACAGACAAAGATACCATTTGAATAATGCTATTCTTACTACATTTGTATACCACATTCTCATATCACCTGATGTGATAGATGAGGTGAACCTCCACATCAATTAAAATTAATTTAACGTTTTCTTTTCTTTTTATGATTTATTGATACTTTTAAATTGATGTGGTTGTCCATTTCATATGCCATATGAGGTGATATGAGAATATGATATATAAATGTGATAAGAGTAGACTCACACCATTTAGTCTCACAATTGTGACGTGAAGCTGATGTTTCTGTAGAGGATCTTACATGAACAACACCCCCACCATATATACTTTTATTTTTATTTTTATGTGTTTGGGTCTCTTTCTACTTTTATAAATTTGAAAAAAAGACAAAAAAGAAAGGGAAGAAAGTTAAAGAGAGGAAAGTATGGTGTATGGTTATGTATGAAAGGATAAAAGGGTAGGTAGGTCCATAACCTAGATATATGGAGAGAGCATATGAGGAAAACAGCTTTACACATTGAAGCTGAACTACTTCTCTCCACGCCCTGCCTGCCTGCCTGGCCCTCTCTCTCACTCACTCAACTACTGATCAGGTGAAAGAAAGAAAAGAAAAGAAAAGAAAACAAGCACATGGGGCTAAATTACGTACAGTACTGAATATATATACAGTCCAATAATAACTTCAATGGTCCACTGGGTAAAATTATTTACTTCAAATTTAACAGGAATTCAAAAGGAGTGTAAGTGATGAAAAGGGGTGTTGGAATATCAACTCCCTTATTTTATACAAGCGATATTAAAGGTGGAGAAATTGAATTTAGAACTTCGAGTTCAGAAATAAATGCTTTTAATCACTTACTCAGCTGCTGATGTTAGATATATATGAAAATGACGGTTCAATATATGGCTGTCATGCGTGCTCTTCGGCCTCACCACATTGTCGGTCTGCAGACTGCAGTTAGTGGGGCGTGATGAGCTACTTGGACTGTACCAAACCATTGACTGCCGGCAGCTGCTAGCTGCTGCTGCAAAAGTCTACATATGCGAACCTGGTTGAGTTTTATTTTTATACCACCCTCTTTTATCCCTATTAGTATATGTGATTAGGTATGTGGGAGTGATTGCACCTGATTATTATTGGTGAGAAGGAAAAAACATACGGTTAAAGTTAGGTTGTTTAGTAACGTCGATTTTGTGAATGATCATTTCGTTTAGTGACACTACTTTATTGGAATTGATAATTGACGAAGGAAAATATAGCGTACTTTGTTTTCCATTTCTTTTTAAAGAAAACGTAGTTTTCTTAATGACCTTATTTACCCTTAATCGGCCTTTAACTCAATATCAGAGTTGGTTTGTGTGGGCTGAACCATTGGACACATAAGTTAAAATAACGTACTTTTGGTTGACTAATGTTTTTGTAATTCACTGAACTCAGATTATATTGGTCCTTTGCCAACTATATTTTCGTCCAGTTGGGATTAAAGTTATTTACAACACTTTCCAATCACTACTTGGATATGATCACAGGGATTGTGAAATTTCCTCCCCCACTCCCCCGCTCCTTCTCTCTATCTTCCTGTTGGGAAAACTTTTGGATGTCTATTTCACTGGCAAAAAAGAGACAAAGAGACATAGCCAAACTCCTAAATCAAGTTAATCATTCCAAGATCCATGTGTACAATCCAAAGTTTCTATTTTCATGCAATGGGCAGTTCTCAATCTCAAATCTTATATTTTGGGTTATGAAAAATATTTTTTTTTTCATTAGAAAATTCATTATGGTTATTTCAGAATGCTAATAGCAGTTCCCTTTCATTTTAATATGGCCGTGAACGCGTTGTTGAGGGGGTCTGTCATTGGAGAGTGAAAGCTTTGCAATGCTTACAAGATCTTGAATTTCTCTACTCATTGACAATTGATTTTTGAGTTAGATGCTCACATTCTTATATGATATTAGAGCATGCAATATCCATGTGTCAGGCCTAATAGTCACATCCTTTCACGTTACATAATAAGAATTTTCCACGTGTAACGTGCTAGTTGCAAAAGACGCCATATGTGAGAGAACCTCCCACTCATTGACATTTAATTTTGAATTGGATGCTTACATTCTAATACTCACGCAAAATAATACTCTCTATTGTTATTACCGATCTAACTAGTGAATTAGAAAACACTTCATCTAATTATCAAGAAGCCTCACAAATCATGATTACATTTTAATATTTTATTAGAGCTTTGTCGCAGTTTGGGACTAGTTGCAAAAGACGCCATACGTGAGGGGCCCCTCCCCCTTTAGCAATTAACCCGAATTGGTTATTGTAGGGCTGTCCCATTTATCCTCCATTTGTGATTTCGCCACTCCTTGATGTTTTGTGGCGCATATAACAAAACATTTTTGTGTTAAATATGTGTTCTTACAACTTCGGAGAACTTATAAATTTTGTATTTTCTATAAGTTGATGAAGTTCTTCTTGAATTAATTTTATATTTTCTATATGTCAGGTTTATTGCTTGGCTTTCAAGTTTGGTAAAGTACTTCTTGAATATTGTGATTAGAATGAGCTTTGTTGTTGCAAGGTTTTTTTAGGCTTAATATCACAAAACGTCCCTAAGGTTTACGAAACTATCAAATTGCATCCTTAATGTTTTTTTTTTGGTGTCATTCGTGATCCTCAAGGTTAGTATGTGTAATAGTCCCTGCCGTTAGGTTCTGTCAAAAATTCTGTTAGTTTGCTGACGTGGCATATATATATCACAAACATCCCTAAGGTTCACGTACCTATCACAAATGGTCCCCGCAATATTTTTTTATTTTTTCATTTAAAATTTTGGTTTTCTTTTTAAATTATTTAAAAATATATATTGTATTTTAAATATACGTGACACTATATTTTTGAAGATGTGGGCTCCACATATATGCCACATCAACAAACTAATGAAGTTTTTAAAAAATAATTTAAAAATCATAAAATTTAAAAATGAAAAAACCATTTATAGAAGGATTTTAACCTTGAGGACCATTATAAATCCTAAACCCTTGGTTTTTTCATTTTTAAATTTTATGAATTTTAAATTATTTTTTAAAAACTACATTAGTTTAGTTTGTTGATGTGGCATATATGTGGAGCCCATATCTCCAATAATATAGTGTCACGTGTATTTAAAATACAATGGGGTGGTGGCTAGGGTTTCTTTCCTTAGGGTTTTCTCAAGGAGGGTTTTTTCTTAGGAGAGGACGATGAATTGGTTACAATGTAATTGTTTATGCAAGTTTTATATATAAAAAGTTGTGAGCATAAAAATTACTGTCGGAATGAGCTCTTAAATATAAAATCATGTAATATAGTAATTTTTGCAAGTGACATAAAATTATAGGAATTCAAATAATTTTATACGCATAATGCATAAGAGAATTGAAAATTCTAACAAAACCTAATCTTCAATATTATACAAACCAAACATTGGAACGAGAAAGTTGTTTCTTGATTATCATTTTTTAATCATTTCCAATGCTTGAATGCGAATAATTGATTCGTAAGCACTTTCAAATGGGAATGAGATGTTATATTCTTATTTAGATCTGTACACTAGAAGCTAGGTTATATCTTGAAGAGTCATTGACTTATTGAGGTTCAATAAAAGTTTAAATGTGGTTATACCTTGCGGTTCAGAATCTTGTGAATTAAGGAAATTTTTATAGCCAATTAAAGGGGTCCTAATAATTTGTTTTTGCGTGAACCGTTGCTTAGTGATGAGTGGAGACGACTTGACTTAGCCCTATATATGCTTAAGACCTTGCTATCATCATATACGGTCTCTGACCCTAATTTCATCATAAAGAGAGAACTGAAACAGTTTCTGAGAGATAGCAGAAGTTGTCCGTGCCTTGTCGCTTGTATTGCCGCTACCGTTGAATGAATTCTGAAGTTGTGTATTCAAGAAATTTAGCATCATGTACAATGGTGGACCCATGAATTTTTATAACGGTAGGCTAAATTTTATTTTTTTACAGGGGATATATTATAAGCCCTTTTCCTCTTGAAACAAAAATGTAAATAAAATTTTATAAATCAAATAAGGCCGCATTATGAGCAAATATAACACAAAGAAGTACAAAATATAAATAAATTTCAAATCAAACACATTGTTCAACTACTTGAGATTCGAGTTTAGTAAGTTCCTCAAGAATTGAAGTATCAACATCATATGCAAAAGATGTATCCTTGTTATTGTTACCACTTTTTTTGAAGAATGAATAAATAGTTTTTTCTTTCTTTGTCGGTCTATTATCATTATGTGACATGATATCCTAAAAAGAAATACTAGACTCCAAAAATCATATATTCTAATTAATAATTCAAGTTGCAAAAATAAAACATATATATCAAACCCCAAAAATCATATATGCTAATTAATAATTCAAGTTGAAAAAATAAAACAAATATAACAATTCCCAAAAAATTTCACCCAAACCCTAACATAATTCTTATCGGAACCTCACATCATCTACTACTTATGAGCACAAGTGTTAACCTTAATGACCCAAAAAACCATAAAGGATACAACCTGATAATTTCGTAAACTTCATGAACGTTTTGTGATAAAAACCAAAAAGAAAAAAAAAAAAATTGATGTGCTAATGGTGATGTGGGCTTGTAGCATTGTACATAGTTGAATTGTGCCTTTTTATTTTGTCTCTAGGTAATGGACCAGAAGTAAATTTAAATTTAGTGGGTTTTGCTGGGCCTTAAGATTTTTATGGATTGGCAAAGCCTTCCATGATCCATCTGAAGAAAAGCAAAAGCGTGGGCTCATCCGCAGCATGTATCGAGATGCACACGCGTGCACAAAAACAAAACCTATTTTAAAATAAGAAATAAGGAGGTGTATGTTTTGTACTTTTCCCACTTTCCAACACCCTCATCCTTTTCTTTTCTTTTCTTTTCTTCTACCTTTCTCCAGTTGATGAGTTGAGTGATTTCTCTACATACATGAAACACCCCAACCAGAACTCTCTCAATTTCTCTCTGATCAATCATCTCTCTCTTCTCCACAAAATCACAGCTGTCCATGAAGGTACCATGATCTGGAAAACCCCTGAATTTTCTGTCTTTTCTACTTATCTATTATGTATCATCACAATTATCATCACCATCTTCATTAGATGATCTGCATGCATTGGTAATTTGATTGTGTTTGTAAAGTTTGCTATTTGATTTGTGATTAGGGTTTTGTTTCTTTTGGTCTTATGC
The DNA here is from genome assembly GCA_005406145.1 of Prunus yedoensis. NCBI lineage: Eukaryota > Viridiplantae > Streptophyta > Magnoliopsida > Rosales > Rosaceae > Prunus > Prunus yedoensis. Next base: position 21,711 of record BJCG01001741.1, on the reverse strand, counting down.
TTATGAGGTTTGACATTTTAGGGTTTCTGTGTTTGCCAGACCCCAATCATGGAAGAGTTTGAAGTGAACTGCATACTCAGCCAATCACGTGGTAACCTATGATCTGAATTTTGCTTCTGATTTCATCTCAATTTCAGGGAAAGTTAGGGGTTATGAGTAATTTGTAAACTTGGATAAATTCAACTTTTAGTTTTTTGGGCTGGTTTGAGTATTGGGTTCTGTTTGTTGAATTTGGGGTTTGAGGAGGTTGTGTGTTTTATTGTTTTTGAACAATAATGGAGCAAGAATCGCAGAAGAGGAAGCTTGATGAGACTGGCAATGAGGCCTCCAATGCTCCGATTATGTGTGTGAATAATTGCGGGTTTTTCGGAAGTGAAAAGACTAATAATCTTTGCTCCAAGTGCTACAAAGATTTTCTATTAAAACAATCAAAAACAGCAGCAGAAGATACTGCGGTTGTGGATAAAAAAGTTAGTGCTGATGATCAAGATTTGGAGAATAAACGCCATGTTCGACAATTACTGGAGGGAGTAAAACAGAGTCAAGTTGAAGAAGGGACCACTTCCGAGAACCCTGAGAAGGGACCTGCAAATAGGTGCAACTTTTGTAGGAAGCGGGTTGGCCTTACCGGTTTTAAGTGTAGGTGTGGGCAGACATTTTGCTCACTGCATCGTTACTCCAACAAGCACAACTGCGTGTTCAATTATAAGAGTGCAGGCCAAGATGCAATTGCAAAGGCGAACCCCGTCGTTAAGGCAAAGAAAGTTGATAAGATATGATGATTAACCCAAGGTGTGGGACTTGGGACTTGAGTGTCTGGTAGTCTTCATTTACTATATGAAGCATTGCATAATATATGTTCGTGTTTCGCATAATAAGTTAATGTTTTAATAAGTATTGCGTCATGTGTATAGCATTTTGATTGTATTGTAGCTGAATATGTTAGCTTTACAACAATTTGGTTTATCTATATCTATGTGATTTTAATGTTCTTGAGATTATTAATTGTGAAACACTTTGGCACCTATTTATTGCTTTTTTCTCTGGTAGCTGGTAACTTGGTTGCCCTTATTTGCTGCCTCTTTATGGTCATTGTTGTGTTGTTGATGTATTTTTCCTGGTCATAAATTCAGTACTTCATGAAATTAAGGCATGCTATATGAGTTTAGATTGGGTTTCTATGGTTTCAATTGAGATCTTATAATAAAGTCGTTTTATGAAAATTTCCTTGGTGATCTCCAAACAATAGAGTAAAAGAGGCTTTGTTTGATTTTTGTGGCGTTATACCATGCCACTAGCTGCTTCTGGTTGGTTTTAATTTCCAAGGAAGAATGCTTGCTTACTTTCTTGGGCATTTGGCTAAATTTCAACTTGGGCTTATTTAGAAACTAGAATAAGGAAAATGCCTATACTGCATTGGCTAGGATTAATTGAACGCATCCTGAATATTTGTCCACTAAGCAAGTAATCATTTCTGGACTATACAAGTGTTTGTTTAGAGTCTGTTGTACAAAATCTTTGAATTCTTCAAGTTTGTTACATGCTACAGACATTCGTCTCGCTTAAAGTTCCAAATGCCTTGTCGTAAGAAGATTGCATTGGTTTGCTTTTGGGTGATATAACAATTATTTCATACATTTTTATTATCTTTCTCTTAGATTCTTGCTATGTTCTTAAGTGAGTTTAGTCCATTTTTATTTAGTTTTGTGTTTTTCTAGGTTTGAAGAGTAAAGATGGAAAAGAAAGCAAAATGAGCAATTTTGGGATTGAAATATAATGTGAAATACTAGGAGCAGAATTTCCTGTGCAGATCAGTCAACTTGACAGAATATAGTGTACTTCATTAGAGCGAACCAGATGTTGAGCCTTATATTGTTGGAAAGATACGGATGTTAGCTTTCTGTAGAATTTTACGATTCGTGATTTGGATGTGTGGAGAGAGTAGTGGCCGTTTTAGTACACACAGTTCGGGCAGAATGTGTTTTGCGGGTTTTGCAAAATAATCATTTTGAAGTTCAATCCTTGGAGTTTAATTTGTGTCAATTACATTTTGGAAGTGTCTACAAGGATGCAAGGTTATTTTCTATGGTCTGATCCTATATTTAGTAGGATTTTGGATGCCAAATCATCAAAGACAATTGAAGCCAAACTAAGAAAGTATAGTTACCAAGTCAAAAGAGTATTTGTTCCTTATTTAAAAAAGACCAGAAATTAGGGTTCCTAGATGCTGGAGTTGAAGGAGAGTCAAAGAGCCGCTGCCATCGTCAAGTTCTCAAGCATCATCACAATCCATAAATTTTATTTTGTGTTTTCTAGTTTTTCAATTATGTTTTCTTTGAACACGAGTAACTAAATTATTCTCTATGGCGAGGATGAAGCCCGAGCATGGATGGTTATGATTTCTAATGTTATTTAGTGGATTCTAAGTTTCTTTTAGATGAATGTTTAACCACTATTTTAATTGTTGCTATTTGTTTAAGTTCTTTGATTGATCGCCGTAGGGCTTTGCATCTAGTAAATTGGAAGATGAATTTGAGGCAGAACTCGCAATATAATTCAATTAGCTTCTTTTTAAGTGTGGTGAATTACATTATTGCTCGACGAAGAATAATGGTTTGCTTGGTTCTCTTGCTTTCTAGAACGTAATGAATCCAACTTGTTAAATTTATGCCTTAACCAACATAGGCTGCAAGGTTGGGTATATGATCTTTCTTTGAACTAGAAAAGAATCTTAAACTTTGGGAAAACTATGGTCTGAGTTCTTGAAAATGACTTAGATACGGGAATTATCATCTAAAGAATTGAAAGAATCTGTTGAATGCATTGAAATCTAACTTGGGTTGCTTGTGGTTGATTCTGAAACCTTAGACCTTCATCATTGTTTTTCAACCTTAAAACTCAACCTTTTTATTCTCAAATGTTTTTATTAATTTCATTTTTTTTTTGTTTTATAAACTTTCACAACAACAATCTCTACAAATTCACTTGTGTATTAGTTAGATTTAATTTAGGTATTTGAATATTAGATTAATTTGGAATCCTCGTGGAAACGATACTTGGACTTGTCAAAAACTATACTACATCATTCTTGTGCACTTGCAAGGACAAACCATTGGGTTCCCCAACAGTTCCCCAACCCTTGTTGTACTTTGATAGTTTTGTTTGAGAACATGGATTTTCCATTGGTGCCAAGTTTCAATTGGCATTGGTTTTCCCCTTTCTGTCTATTGAACCACATTTCAATTGGCATTGGCTTATGAATCCATGATTAGCCTTGGTCATGCTTAAAGTTCCAACTACCTTGTTGTTGGAAGATTGCGTTGGTTTGCTTTTAGGTAACCCCTACCCCTGTTTTTTGCTTGGTGGTTTTGTTCAAGAACTTGGATTTTCTAGTGGTACCAAGTCTTAGCAGGCATTGGATTTTCTGGTCATGATTCTTTACGAAATGTGGTCGTTTTTGTCTGGGGTTGCTTTGTGGTTTGGTTGGTTTTATCTTTGCTCACCATTAGATTACTTTTGTTGGGAATGAGCAGAGCCGTCCCTGAGATTTTGAGGGTCCTATGCCAAACTTGAATTGGGGCCTCACCTAATCTAATATGAAAATACTATAAATAAAAATTTGCCATATCTTAACGTCATAAACAATTTTTTTTATAACTAAAAGTCACCATCAATAAACATGTAATGACAATCAGAAATCAAATTCATAAAAATTTAAATGTTCCCATTTGATAAGGTTAAATATTAGTATGTTTGGTACACAAATAAGCTCCTTGTGCTCCTATAAAGTCCCTTGCTACCTCCAATAAGCAATCTATGTTTAATAAGAAAAAAAAATGGCAATAACAAATTAAAGAGTAGTTGCACACAAATGTCATTAACAAATTAGATTATATTGCATTAAACACAAAAGCAACTGTAAAAACATACATGAACATTGTATTTGCCATCTTTATTTGAAAAAAAAACACAACCAGTACAATACTAATGTCCGAAAATAAATCTTCTTGAATTTTTAGAAGATAAATCATCAATCAAATGTTCATAATCAAGTTTTTCTAGAAGTTCACTTTCAATTGAAATCAAAGCTAGTCCGTTTAATCTTTCTTTTTGGTGTTGAAATTCCTGAAATTGAAAGAATAACAAAAAATGTCAAAGGATTGAAAAAAGAACCAAAGAGAGTGATGAATGATGATGATTACTTACCATAAAATCAGAGTTTAAGAGAAAGAAGAAGCCATGAATTTTTTATTTATTTTTGGTTATGTTTTGAATGAAGAAAGTACTTTTCTTGGAGTAGAGAACTTTTTTTAAATTTTTTATATATAAAAAGAATGATAGAGGAGTAGAAAGTCTTTGTGGGATATATATACTCCTTCTGGCAATAACGATACGAGCACCAACTTGTTTACCAACTTTTGGGTACCAACACATGTGGCACATGACATGGCAACTCATGTTATCTGCCATCTCATCTATTTTAATTACATAATTTGTTACATAAATAAAAGAATTTCACACAAAAAAAAAACAGAAAAATAAATAAATAAACCCAACTGTTTAATATTTATGGTCCCTTCCGTCTTCCTCCTTGGCCCCTCCTCTTGAAAAACCCTAAAACTTCAACAGTCCTTCCATTGAAGAATTGAAGCTCTCATCGCACCATTCTATACCGCCACAATAATGTTGTCGATAGGTACGTACTAGAGCAATTTTTTTTTTATCACTTGAGTTTTAGTGTTCTAATACTCATATTTTATGATAACTAAAAAACAAAACAAAAGTTCTGCATAAATTGCTCCCGCAATCCCGACACAAGCCTTGCGATCATCACAAAAACGAAAAAATTCCCTTTTGAAAGAACAATCAGTGATTCATGTACAGACATGAATATATGCGGATAGGTTCTGATGCATAAGCTTATTCATAATGACATAAATAGACATGAATATATGCGGATAGCAGATTTTGCTTGTTTTAATTCACGGGTTCCTTGCAAGAATCGCTATGAATTTGAAAAGCAATTCCAAGATGCTTTTACAATTGAAAAATTCAAAGAGTTCATGGATGAGTTCGCAGGTAAAATATATTGTGGATTATCATCTGTTAAGGAAAATATTGCCCTTGCAGAATTTCTAGCATATGAAGATGTCAAAGTTTGGGAATGTAGTAAACGTGTTATTTTCAAGGTAATCTTGAATGAGGAAGCAAATGAGGTGAAATGCAATTGTCGACTATTTGAGTTTAGGGGAATATTATGTCGGCATATAATTTTGGTATTGATTGAAAAGAAATTTTTTCGTATTTCTGAAAAGTATATTTTCAGGCGATTGAGAAAGGATGTAAAAAGATGTCATACAAAAGTGAAAGTGAGTTATGCTGATTGGAGTTCCAAACGTGAAGCACATTGCTTTGAGAAGATGTTTAACTTGTTTTATAAGGTAGTAGACATGGCAACAAAGAATGATGAAAAATGTAATATGGTGATGGGGTTCGTAAATGATTTGAAATTGAAACTTACATCGAATGAAGTTGTCTGTGAAAGTAATCAACATGAGACCAATGTGATTGATGGGGCTACACAAGTTGACAAGCTTGAGGATACTTCAAATGAGGGTTGCAAAATTCTTAATCCACGAGTTGTCCGAGGTAAAGGTCGTCCCCCATCAAAACGGTTACAGTAAAAAGTTGAGAAAGTTATTCAAAAAAGAAAAGCAAGGAATATACAAATGAAATCTAATGAGAAAAAACTGGAAAAGGTTAGTAGATATATTGTTCTTGTTAAATCCGTTAAGTTTGTTTTCTTCTATTACTAATTCATATTTACATGTTGAAGGATTTTGGGAGAACAAAAAGTTTGGGTGATGCTTTTGAAGCAAAAGACAACATTGTTCCTACGGTATTGATTTGTGAATATATCTTTTTCAAATGTTGTTTGTTGTCGTACGGTATTGATTTGGAGTTTCTACGGTATTAATTAAGTAGTTTTTTTTAATACTAAATTCTTTACATTACGTACAGGACAATCTAAATTTGCATGGAAATGACAAAAGTAATATATTCCACCAAAGATGGCACAACTAATGTATGGCTGCTCATAATGCTGGTGGAGTTTTTTCAAGTGTTAGTTGATGAAGTATTCCAGAGGACATGTACTGTGATTATGAGTTCACTAAGAATTTGAGAGTTAATACACCATTTTGTTAATATGAATCGTATTCTAATTTTCCTTATGAATTTTCATTGTGCTTTTTCTTTTCCTCCACTTTCTAATGTACAAATGAGAGGTCATATTGACACATGCCATAAGAAGTAGACTTCATATTTGTACAGCAATCCCATCCCCAACATGTACATTATCATTATTCTCAAACAATTGCAATCTCTCTGATGGGCATATTTTATATTATATATTTAGCCCCATTCTTAATATATTTTGGTTAATATTTTGAAAGAATTTTGATACTTTGAATTATATTTCCAATATAGGACTTTCGACTTCCTCTGGAGCAATACATAATCAAATGGACGAATTTTGGAGTAATTCCAGTTGGAGGACGTTCGTGAGTCACTTGGCTTGATCGTATCAAAATTTCAGACTTTTCTACCAAGCGGTTATTTTCTGGCGATAAAATAAAGGAGCAGTGCGCAGTGCTGGAATAGTGACGATTTGGGCTTTTATTGCGTTTTGGAGCTCAAGATGACCTCAGATGGGTTCGTGGCCTTCTGGAGAAGTGTTCGAAACGTTTTTATCTTTAAAACGAGCTATATTGGGCTAGATTTGGAGCAGATTTGAGGCCAAAACGTGGCTGGGCAGATTGGGGGCAGATTCTCCTAATCCAATTTGGACTTTATATCCTAGTATTATTTTATTTAGATTATTATAAATAAACCCAATTCTAGGCATGTATTTATAAAAAAACCCACACACTATTTAAGTATAGAAACACACCCAAAATCAATTCTAAAATAAACAATTGTATATTTTTTGGGTGTGTTTATAAATGGGTTTTGAGTGTGTGTAATGATGGGTTTTGGGTGTGTTTATAAAGTGTTTTGGGTGTTGGGTTTTTTTATAATTTCAGCCCCCATTTTGGGTGTTTTAGTGAAACCCCCTATTTTATTTTAACCTAGTTTCCTTGTGGGGATTGGGTAGCTGGTTTTTAGGAGGTATTTAAGTTATTTTTCACAGAAAATTTTAGGACTTCTCTTTTGGCTTTTGAACGCGACTTTGGCTAGGGTTTTGGAAAAACTTCTACTTCAATGTGTTTTCGATCTTGATTATTTGAATAAAGAACTTGATTATTTTTATTATGAACATGCGTAACTAACTCTCTTTTGCTAGGGTGAGGCCACGAGCCTTAGCAAGAATATGTAGTTTCTATCTAGTTTGCTTATGATTTATGCATGCAGGTTTTCGAATTATTCATCACTGGGTTAAACTATCTAAGTGTCTTAATGCTTGATCACCATTAGGATGTTTAGAAAAGTAATTTGATGCAATTTTGGTTAGAGGTACGAAGGCTTCTTATGATTAATATATGCAAGTTCACTTAGGATGAATACCACGTCTTAAGGGTTGCATGGTTTGTCAAAAGGTTTCACAGAACTTAATGAGTCATGTATATTTAGATTTGATCTGAATACCACAGACGAATTGCATGTGTGACATATGCTCTGTGTTGGCGGTCCAAGTAGGCATATATTAAGAATACCTAACCTTTGAAATATGCATGTATATGTCATAAGTAATTGGGAGAACTATATAGAATTGTTAAGGTGACGGCGGATCCCTAGTGCTTTTTTAATTTGATTTCTAAAAACACAACTGTTTCTCTTGCCTTTAGTTTTAAGTTTGCATCTTGCCTTATTTTTATTAGTTCAATTCATTTTAATTTAAGGTCTTCAAATCAAACATCTCAAATTTCTCTTTTACAATAATTAATTAGAAATTGGTTTGATACGAGTTATTTAATAATCCCTGTGGAGAACGACCTTTTGCGAGAATCATTTATACTACAATAACCTTGTCATTCTTGCAAGTTTTGTAGGAGTTTTAACCCTGTTTGCGCAGGTACTAAAAAGCCTATCACTCTCCGTCTGATAAGTATATATCATATATGGTTTTTTTTTTTCTAAAAAAAAAATGAAAATAATTAAAATGATACAAGTGATGAACAGAGCCCCCTACATAAATTTGAGTAAACAAGTTCTCAATTACAATGATACAAGTGATGAACAGAGCCTCCTACAAGACTTATTAAAGTCCAACATTAAATCTTTACCCACAATGACTGCTCCGAAAGAAAAACAGCTATGGAGGACATGGTAAGCAATCTGAAACCAAAACATGCAGTAGAGCTTGAGGTAAGCTGCATGATTAGCAAGCAGCAAGATTAGCACTCCTGTACACCCACTTCCATTCAACATCGTGGAATCTCCTGCTAATATCTCTGATTTCTTCCAGTAAGGGGAATATGGTCCATGCCTGATTTCTTAAGTTACCTTTCACCCCTTGGATGAGATGACAAAGAATCATTTGATACTTCTGGAACAGACTCGTTTTTGTGATGATTGCAAGGCTTGTGGCAGGATTGCTGGAGCAATTTATGCAGAACTTTTGTTTTGGTTTTTAGTTATCATAAAATATGAGTATTAGAACACTAAAACCCAAGTGATAAAAAAAATTGCTCAAGTACGTACCTATCAGCGTTATTGTGGCTGTATAGAATAGAATGGAGTGATGAGAGCTTCAATTCTTCAATGGAAGGACTGTTGAATTTCTATGGTTTTTCAAGAGAAGGGGGGGGGGGGGGGGGGGGGGGGGGGGGGGGGGGGGGGGGGGGGGGGGGGGGGGGGGGGGGGGGGGGGGGAAGGGGGCCAATTCTTTTATTTATATAACAAATTATGTAATTAAAATAGATGATGGCAGATGACATGGGTTGCCATGTCATGTGCCACATGTGTTGGTATCCAAAAGTTGGTAAACAAGTTGGTGTCCCTAGCGTTATTGGTGAAGATGCGTTGGAAAGCCAACTCTACCACAGATGCTTTTGCGCAAATATTTAGCACGGTATAGTATATATTCAATTATTATTTATATATATAATATAAGAATTTTTTTTCCGGGGCCCTCAAGAATCGGGGGTCCTATGCAGTGGCGCCACTTACACCATCCCAAGAACGCCCCTGGGAATGAGCATTAGGGGTTCATCATTGTTAATTTTATTGTGACAATGCGTGTTGATAGGGTTAATTGCTTGTGCTTGTAGGCATGCTGTATTTGGAAATCATGCTTGACAATTCATAAATGCATTTTTTTTTAAGGATTAACATCAATTTACCCCTTGCAGATTTAGCGTCATTCTTGAAAGGCTTAATTATCGATGTGCCCCTTGTGCTTCACCGAAAATCACACTTTGCCCCCAACGCTTCAAACTGAGTCTATATGCCCCCTGTGCTTTATTTTTGTGTCCTCTGTTACCCCCTTCTGTCAGTTTAGTCAGTAAAACTATTAACTTGCTTATGTGGCATGAGTATTTTAGATATTTTAGAAAGTTCTTTTAAAAAAATAAATAAAGGCCCAAACACCCGAATAGCCCCACCACCACAACAACCCAACCCTTCCCCACTGCGGCCCCCAACCTATAGCCACCACTCTGCCATTGTTCAAATATGATATCCCCACCTAGGTGATGCACCCACCCCAAACCATTAATAACAATCAACACACCTAGCCACTTTCAACCCCCAGCCATACTCACCTTGAGCTGACACCCCAAATCTACACCCAACCTCACAAATCCAATTTGCCCCGACCCGTAGCCATCCCAACAAATTACCCAAACGCCAAAACCCCAAGGTGCAGGAACTTCTCTTATCTTCTTCAATTTGGTTTGATTTGATTTCATGCTTGTCATTTCACATATTCTCTGTGCAGCCATGAGGGTTATGCGATTGGAGTTTATAAATAGTAAACTCATATTAAAGAACTTCATTTTGTTTTTGATTTTTTTTACCATGGCAGAGGAGAAATCAGGTGGCTGCAAGATGGGGAGGGAATGGTAAGCATGTGTTGGGGGTGGTTGTTGGCGATGGGGGAGGTTGGGTTGTGGTGGTGGGGGGCTATTCGGGTGCTAGGGGATTTATTTTTTCCTCTTTTCTAATTTATTTTATTATTAAAATGTTTTACTGTTTTTAAATTTTGAGAATTTTTAATAGTTAAAATTACTAAATACCCATGCCATGTTAGCAAGTTAACGGTTTTACTGATCAAACTAACGGAATGAGGTAATAGGGGACGCATAAATAAAGCATAGGGGGCAGAACATATTGACTCAGTTTGAAATGTAAGAAGCAAAGTGAGATTTTCGGTGAAGCGTAGGGGGCATATCGATAATTAAGCTTCTTGGAATGGGCCATGGGATTTCAATTTTGTCAATTTATGCCATGACATTTTAAAATTCGACCAATTTACACGTTCCGTCAATTTGACAATTTGGTCTTCTGTTAAGTGATGATGTGGAAAATGTAGGGTCCACTTTGATAGCTTAGGTGTAATTACTTTTAAGAAAAAATATTAAAAAATTAAATTTTTTGACAGATATTAAAATAAAAATCTATATCGATCTCATTTCTCTCACTCTCCTCCCTCGCTTCGTTGGAATCTGGACAGCCCCTTCCTCTTGCCCCATCAGTTCCCTATTTTTTTTTCCCTCTCTCTCTCTCTGTCTGACCATCCCCTTAGTAGCCTTCAAAATTATCCTCACCCCTTTTCTAGCGAATTTTGGCTCCAACTTCGACCTCTTCAACATCTCGAACACTCCGATGGAGGGCCTTGATGACTCCTCCACTACGCCACGCTCTTTGACGTCGTCTGTTGGTGACTCCCGAGAAGCAGAACCTGATTAAGATGAATCCGCCTAGCCCCAACATCTTCCAGTTCAAGATCAAGACTCGCGGTCCATGCACTCGTTCTTGCCGTTCGGGTTCGATGATGTGGTCACTGGGGTTCAATAAGTTAATGTATACTTTATACTAAAATTTCATAAATTGTGTTTAATTATTTAAGATGTAAGGATTATAAAAAAAAAATTGGTTCTGACCGTTGGAGGTCATAACCTGCTGGAATGTTAACTTGTTTTTTCTTTTAACGTTTAAATATATATAAAATTCATTTTTAATTTTTTTTTTGAAATGTAGCAATTTTTTCAAAATAGCCGTTGTGGGCCTTTTTTTAAACACCTAAAATATATCTATAAATACTTCCCAATTCCTTCAAAAAATTTCACACTGATTTCATTCTACATTTCTTTAAAAAATACATAGTAGTGGAATGTATAAGTGTTGTACCATAATTCTCGAAATAATAAAATATGGAAGGCCCTAAAATATAGTCGTGCATGGATGGACATGGAAAAGTTTAGCCCTACATAATAATATTTGGCATGTAGCCCATAACTGGAGATTATATACTAACTATAAGAAGAAAAAAACACTCACCTAGTTATATGGTCTACTTTAGACAAGTCTATGGCCTCTAGTCCCTGGTGGGGAACTATGTTGAGGAAGAGTTTTGTTTTGTTTTTTCTATTTTTTTCTTCATTAAATGAAATTAATTTCAATAGATTAAGTCCACATGAAGTTTTTAACATCAAATTAGAAGAGAGATTAGGAAATTTGACGATAGGGGAAATTAGCTATTTTTATTAGTTCAAGTGGCAGTTATTTTAAAAGAAATGTTACTGGCAGATTGAAATTAGCGACAAGTTCAAGGGGGATTTCAGTAAGGGAAAATTGGATGTTGTTATATGTGTGTGACTGTGAGTACTGTGATTTGTAGGTAAAGAAGACCAATTGCTTACATGTAAGAGCCAAGCAATTCCAACTAAAAATATTCTCCTTACTAATGCGGAACTATAATTCCACCATACATATATGCGTGCATAAAATTGTTGTTTGGGTAGTTTTAATGTGGCAATTTTATGTACGTGTTAGATTGTGATTTTCGTTGTAAAAAAGAAGAAGCAAAATAATGTTCTTTTCTTCTTACTTGGTCACCAAGGTACCTGCTTAAAACCCCTTTTATTTGCAAAACTGCAAATTTACCGCATGACCACAAAACTTTTTTATTTTTGTTTTTGTTTCAAACTTCAAATTTTGGAGGTCAACTGGTTCCTGGCAAGAAGAAAGAGAACCCTGGAAGAGCAGATTTATTGATTCGAACCCCTCATTGTACCATAAACCTCCATGGGCTGGCCATGGAGCCCCATTCAGCTTCTAGTTTTAAAAGAAAAATAATTCTTGTGGCAGTCTCTCTCCTGTATCATTGGTGCCTATTTAGGCTAACTTTCGTATTTTATCAGCAATGAGTTGTGAATTATGATTTAATCAACAATGTTCCCATCAAACTTTCTTGGCTAAATCGTCAAAATACCCCTGAACTAATTTCCCCCTACGTGCCTGACGAGGATGTCAAAGTACTTGGGTGAAGGAGACTCTGATACCCCACGTTGTCCTACTGTGTGTTAAGGGCTAGTTTGGGATTGCTGTCACTTTTTTTAAAATTGCTTCTACTGTGCTTTGAAAATAATTAGCTATAAAGTAAAGCAGCTACATGCTTGGTAAACAATATTTTTAAAGTTCTATTAGTACAAAAGTAGTGTCAAAACTGTTCGGTAAATTTTAATATAAAAATATTGTAACTGTGAATAATGACTAAATAGACTATTGAAATTGATATGCGCTAATTATGTGGTGATAGTAATGGTGGTGGAGGTGGTGGTGAAAGAGATGGAGGTGTGAAGATGGTGGTGGAGGTGGTAATGAAGCTGGATGTGGTGGTTGTGGTAGTGGCGATGGAGGTTGGAGAGGTGGAGGTAATGGTGGTGAAGGTTGAGGAGGAGGTGGCCGTGGCAGAGTGGTGGTGGTGGTGTTGGTAGTGGAGGTGGAGGTGGTGGACGTGGAGAAGGAGGTGGTGGTTGTGGTGGTGATGGTGATGGTCACGAAGAACGAAAGGGATGTGGTGGTGGTGGTGATGATGAAGGTTGAGGTAGTGGTGGTGGGGATGGCGATTGTGGAGGTGATGGTGGTGGAGGTTGAGGATGAGATGGTGGCGGTGGTGGCCTGGTGGTCATGGTGTTGGTGGTGGAGGTGGTGGAGGTTGAGGAAGAGGTGGTGGTTGTGGTGGTGATGGTGCTGGAGAAAGAGGTGGTGGTAGTGGTGGTGGTGATAAAGGTTGAGGTAGTGGTTGTGGGGATGGTGGTTGTGGAGGTGATGGTGGTGGAGGTTGAGGATGCGATGGTGGCGGCGGTGGTGGCATGGTTGTGGTGGTAATGGTGGCGGAGAAGGAGGTGGTGGTGGCTGTGGCGGTCAGTGTTGGTGAAGGTGGTGATGGAGATGATGGATGTGGAGGTGGAGGTGGTGTCTCTAAAAATATTTAATGATGGTATTTTGGGAATTAAAAAAAAATCATTAACTGCTCATCTCTGCTTCTTTTGAAAGCAGCTTTGAAAAGCAACCCATAGCCTGCTTTTAAAAGTTGCTGTCAAAAGGCCACTGCTTTTAAAATAATCGGGATATTTTAGATTTACCAAACACCTTAAATTGCTTAATTTTAAAGTGAAGTTCAATACCAAACAAGTTTTTAGATCTTAAAATCACTATTTGAAAACTCATGTTTAAAAAAAAAAAAAATCATAGTTTTTTAGTTTCCTTTTTTGAGTAGGATATCAAACAGGGCCTAAAGTACTGGGTAGATCTAAGTTATATTAGCAATCGTGTTCTTCAGTTGAGGGATTCTTCAAATAAGTTTTTTTAATTTTTTATCAATCCCTCGAATAAGCTTAGTTCTCTCAAATAACTTATTTGAGGGACACCCTTGTAGGGTCCACCATGCATTGTATTTCAATGATCCAAATGTTTAGGTTTAAGATATTACCTCAAAGATCATCTAAGCTAAAAATCACTTAAATCCAAAACCATTTGACCACTCAATTAAATGTTTGTTATTATAGTCTTTTTTTTTTGAGAAAAGATTGTATTTGCATTAATCACATAAGAACCAGTACATGGGAATAAACTAGCATGATAAAAAGTGGCCTTGTTAAAACCTTCCTAGAGAAAACAAATCCTCAGAGGAGGAAAGAGTACCACTCATGCTATTGACTAAACAGAAGAGTCAAACAACTTATATGAAAACAGACAAACCTAGAACCCAACCATAAAAACATTAAAAACACATCCCAACACTACGCTTATACTGTCAAAGTATGCCTCCTATATTTTAGAGAACGCATCATAATTCTTCGTACAGAGACAAAACATACTGTGGAGATGAAATACCAAAAAAACATTGAAGCACATCCCATCAGTACGCAAATACTATCAAAGAAAGGCTGCCTATGATCCAAAGAAGAATCATAGTTCTTCATACAGAGGCAAAACACAGTGTTTGAATATTTTGCTGGTTCTAATTAGATGCCTTAATAATTTTTTATTAGCCTAATTTTTTGTAATGAGGATCTATGAATGGAGACTTGAAAAATAGACGGTATGGATCGTTAAAAAAAATCATAGGGGACCCTAAAGGGTGTCTCTCAATAGAAAGAGACTATATATATGTACACACACAACTAGTCCTTTTATGATACATCCCTAACGTAGCGGCCGGTTTCCTAGGTCTTGATGAGGACCCATTTTGCCCTTACAAATTATTTTCTAGTCTAGCTTTTTTGTTTCGAATATTGAAAAGGTATCAAGTTTGAATCATCTTCACCTAAGTTTTTAAAGAATTGCCTGCATTTGTTTTCCTTATATTTGAAATCCATGATCAATTAAGTTTTCCATTCTAATTCGGAGGGATCAAGAAGAGCTCCAAAATATGGGGTGAAGCATAAAATAGAAAGAAATAAAAATGTATTTTCATACGGGTTTGTTGTTTGAGTTTTTAGTGTTTGGAAATGACTGGTTTTTATGAAGATGCTTTCTGCCCAATTAGAGGTTTTGGTTTGATTAAAGTTCTAAAATTTGAGAAAACTAGCAATGCATAAAATTTTTGAGGAAAAAAGAATTTCTTTAGACACAACAAGATTGAGGGGGTATGAGCAAATTTTGGGAGTTCAAAGACAACAATTCAAGATGAAATTGCCGAAGTAGAAGGAAAATTAGCATTCCTCTTTTGATTACTTAAAATTCTGCTCCAAACAACTAACAAACTTAATAAAAGGAAGAAGGTGACACCACAATAGGACTTCTAACTTTGTGTTCTCTATTCTCATCAACCCAAATAAGTTCATATGCAACTTTGTTGTGCTCACTCCCCTTAGATTCTCAAGGTTACATTGTATGATAGCTTCTCATTTTCTCTTCTAAACATTCAAACTAGGCTTAATTAACAATGTGCCCCTGTACTTTACTTTCACTTCCCCCTTTATGAAATTCCGTCAATTTGGTCAGTAAAATCATTAACTTTTTGACGTGGCTTGGGTATTTTTATAATTTTATATATTTAAATATTTAAATATAAATTAAATATAAAAAATAGTTTACCAAAACTTCCCCAAGAAAAAATAAAACCAATATCCCATCCTCCCCATCCTCCCTCTCCCAAACCACCCCACAACAACTACCTCTCCCCCCCTCGCCTTTTCCCCAACCACCCCGTCGTAGCCACATTTCCCCTCTCTCCCTCTCAACCCCTGCAACCCCTCCTTTAGCCCCTCCCTAACTCACTAATTAAAGAGATCAAGTTCAGATTTGGTCGACAGCAAACGACTAGGGTCAAACTGGTTGATTTATTGATTTTTAAATAAAAAGAATTGGTGGGTTTTAAAAAGAAATTAAAAAGATTTTTAATTATTTTTTATTTATTTAATTTGAAATTTAAATAATTTAATAGATTAAATTACTAAAATATCAATACCATGTCAACAAATTAACGGTTTTGATAACCAAATTGACGTAATGTGGGAATAGGGGATGTTAAAGTAAAGCACATTGGGCATAGTGACCTAATTTAAAATATGGAGTGCACAAGTGGGTATGACCCAAAAGTCTTTAATGCTTATGTCAGCTGGCTATGAAGTCTTGAGAAATTTTTGCAGAGTAGGGTATATTCGAGAATTCGTTACTTGGGGGTGGGGTATGAGGTCGAGTGCCATTTTTTATACCAAAAAAATGCTAAAACGAAAATACTGAAAAAATATCACCATGACTTAATGCTATAAAACAATATTCTTTTAAGTAAATTTCAAGATGAATTAGCATGTAATCAATCACAAATCAAATTCATCAAACTTTGAATTTTACTAGTACTTTAAGTATGAAAATAAGCTCCTTATGTGCCCCACATGTTCATTGCCATCATTTTCTTGGTATAAATCTTCAACATTTCATTGTCATTATTCCTATATGTCCAAGGTCATGTTGGTTTCATTGTCCTTCCTTAGTGGGAGCCCTTTTGCGCTTCTCAATAATTAGTTAAGTTAAATAACTTTTTGATCACTAGTTTTTATATGAAAATTTGATTTGGTCATTGAGAAAAAAATTTAGCCAAATTGGTCAATGTATTTCCCGAAGTTACAATTTATAGACATTCTATTATCTTCCATTAAGTATAGTTTTTATTTATTTATAGTTTTCTAGGAAGCACGTTCAATCTTCTTCCTCTATTATTTTTTGTGCAATCAAATTTCTATACTTTGGTGCTTTGTATTGAAGCATGAATGGATTGAGTGAGATGATTTAGGGAGAGTAAAAGTTGGGCCCAATATCAGAATGAGCAGCAAGTGCAATCTGAGGCTGTTGATAAGGAAAACTTATCTCATCAAAAATCACATTTCGGGATATATATATCTGACTTGAAATAGGATCAAAACAACAATAGCCTTTATATTGATCATCATAGCCAATAAATACACATGGAATAGATTTAAAAGATAACTTATGCTTGTTGTATGACACCATGTGAGGGAAGCAAGCCCAACCAAAAATTTTGAGAAAGGTATAATCTGATGTGCGTTGAAGTAATTTCTCACAAGGAGACTAGTGGTCAAGCTAAGGAGTTGGTAATCGATTAATCAGAAAACCACAATGGAAAAGGCTTCAACCCAAAAGTTATAGGGCAAGCGAGACTGAACAAGCAAATAGAGGCCCATTGCAATTATATGTCGGTGTTCCTTTCCACCACTCCATTTTGTTGGGGAGTGTATGGACATGAGATCTGATGAGAGATGCTGGATATCACTTAAAAATGTCAGAAATAATTTACTGTTAAATTCACCCCCACCATCAATCTGCAATTGTTTGATGCTAGAGCTAAATCGATTTTCCACCATCTTTCTGAAATGATTAAATTTAGTAAGAACATCTGATTTCTTAGCCAATGGATATAACCAAGTGAACCGAGGGGTATGACCCTATAAATCCATAAATGGAAATTTTGCATGAGACTGTCTCTATTCAAAAGGCAATCGACAAGATTTTCCCAATGGAAAAATATGACAAGTTTTATTGGGGATAATTGTACCATCAAGTGGTAAGTGATACTTATTCAACAATGTAGTGAAAACAGAATGAGATGGGTGTCCAAGTCGTGCATGCCACACTTCCTGTGTTGTACGTTTTCCATAATAAGCAATCTGGCAAGCAGTATGAGGGGCTATTTGAATATGATAAAGACCATCAGATCTACTGCCAGCAGGGAGTACTATCTTATTGTCCTTCACACGAAAACCATTAGCATCCGACTCAAAGAAACAATCATTATCACAGTAGAAACACGAATAGAGAGCAAATTTTTGCGGATCGCAGGTACACATAAAACTTCATTAAGATGTAATGACTCATGCAACTTGGTCAACTTTGTATTGCCACTATGTGTTATTGCTAACATATTCCATTCCCAACAATAATTTTAATTGTACCTCTATAAGGTTGAGGCATTGGGGAGAAAGGTTGTGTTTGTTGTCATGTGGTAAGTAGCACTTGATTCAAAACACCAATTGAGGTTTGCCACATCAGTAGTAGAAGTGAAGAGTTTCCCAAATTTTCTTGCCATGTATGGATTAGGTCTATCGTCAGGGCAACAAAGGCCCCTTAACGGCTTCAGATTGTCAGTCGACCAAAGCCCCGTGATTTGGCTCTCAATGATCTGCTCTCCTGAATCCACCCCCGCTGTGCCCTTGATTACAATTCCTTCCATGACCACGTCCTCTTCCAGATCCGAGATAAGGGTTTTGATTGCGACCAATTATGTTAGAATTGGAGTAACGCTCGTTGGGCATACGGTCAGTAGCCATAGCAATGCTTGAAGCAACGTTAAGAGACATATGTTTATGTAGATGCTCTTCTCTCATATTTAGATCGTAGAATCAATTGAAATAAATATCAGGATGCAGGTGAAGTGTTGTGGCTAACTCTTTGTATTCAAGGCCAAGTCCATCCAGAACATAACTGATGAGTTCATCATCATCCATTGTTGTAATAGCTTGTGTGAGGGAATCAAAGAGTGATTTGGCGATGATTGAGATAATCAGTTACAGTTGTGTTGTTGTCCTTTCGAATGGTGTGAAATTTGGTCTCGAAGAATCCGTACACGGGTACTAGCAAAGGGGTGAGAGATGCTTGGCCAGCATGGTCTAGGCTTGATGAGCAGTGGTACAAGGGATGAGGAGTGTCTTTATGGAAGAGGAGGAGGTTTCCTTGATCCTACTCAGGACCAGATTATCCTTGGCTAACTTAGGGTGCACAGAGCCATCATCTTGCACTTTGGGTGGGTTTGTGTTGTTTTGACAACCGCTGCAAGGCCGTGCATCTCTAATACATCTTCAAATTGGGAGTTCCAACTCAAGTAGTTGGTGCGATCCATAGGAATTGGAAATAGGGATGAGATATTGAATGAGGTGGGCAAAGAAGGGAATGAGAGTGAAGGTGAAGAAAGTTTTGACATATCAATATTGCTTGATTCTCTAGATTTGGGTGTGTTGGCCATTGGTTTGGGCAAGATCGATATTTTAAGGGTTAGCTAAGAAGAGCTCTGATACCATATAAGAAAACAGAGATGGGAGAAAGAGATGAGAGGGAGAAGAGAAGGATAATTTCCATGACCAAGTTGTTCTGTTCATTCTATTAGCAACTGTATATATAATAGTACATGGGTTAGACTTTCTCAAGTCTATTTAGAGAAACTAAGTAATTTAAGGTAAGTACAATCAAGTTGATAAAGCACCAAACTATATTGGTACATTTATGAACTTCTAGGAAAGTAAGGCAAATTCATTTTCATTGAAACTTATTTCCTCATTAATGGCAATACATTCCCTAATATTCTTGCAAGCAACACTTTGGTTTTCTTAAGCTGCCTAAAGTTGATTTCGTACACAGTTAAAGAACCAATGAGGTAACCTTCATGCTAGTTGTGTCTCAGTTCCCTCTATATAAGAGCACTTTCACTCATGGTGTCATGGCAAAGGGTAAGAACATGGAAGGTTAGACACTATTCACGTAAATAGTGACCGCCCTACCCTTTTTTATTTTGCTTTTCCACCCATTGCCATGGCAAGTAAAGTTAAGCACTGTTAACATGAGATATGAGGAGAGGAATTTGTATGGAGTTTTGGTGTGGGAAGTGAAGAACATGGCTAGGTATTATAAAACTTGATGTTTTTTTTTTACTTTTTTAAAATTTTATTTAAATTGATCATTGACGTCAGCATGAGATAAGCAAACCCAGGCAGCAACTCAGACAATTCTTGCCTTTGGGCTAGCTTATGTAAATAGGGCCCATTTTTACTTGAGCTGCCTTTTAGTGCTAGATGTCTTATTCCAAGCCTAGGCTCCTTTTTTCCCTTGCAAATGAGCACTGGTGGAAGTTCTCTATGTGACCTTGGGTGAGAGTACATCGATTTTAACACAAACCGCCACATTAAATGGTTTTTCTTATAAAGAAATTAATATTTCAACAAATTTAATGTCAACATGGCTTTCATCTTAAATGAAACATCATGTTTGTTTGACCCCTCTTGCTAAAACCGAAAAGCAAAGTTGAAATTTTTGTACGTATTATCTTGGTTTAGTATGTTTGTGGATTCTACTGAAAAGCCACAATCACATTATTATAAACATTGAATATAAAACTTTCATTTAATCATTTATTAGATAGTACTTTTGTCAATACTTATATATAAAAAAGGTTAGAGTGTTGCGAAACCCACTTCATACTAGATTGCGATAATAAAAGAAATTAACCAGAACCCAGATAAATAAAAAAAAACAAAAACACCAGAAGATTAAAAAGTGCCCAGAATTGATGAGCTTTTTCACCAGCAGATGAAAAAGTGGAAATCCTTTGCTTTTAGATGAATTGACAACAAAACTAGCAAATAATTAAAAGGGCAATTAGATTGCCTTGTATTGTTTGTGTGCACTAATCGAAATCTTAATATCGTAGAACACACAAAGTAGAAGTCCAAGAAATCTTAATCTTGCGTTTTTCTTCTTCCCTTATATGTTGTTTTATTCTAGTATTCCATATTTGCTCTCAGTTGTAGTTTGATTCCTTGCTGTGCTTAGGAGCTTTTGCCTCATTTTCAATGAATATTTCGATTATCGTTATAAAAAAAAAAGGTTTTTAGGTCTAATGGTCCTTGAATTTTGATTTGATTTGCATTTTGGTCGCTTAATTTCAAAAATCATTCCTATAGTCCTTCAATTTCAGTTTCGTTAAGACAAATGGTCATGCCGTCAATTTTGTTATCTTTTCTTTTAAATGCAAGGGCAAAATGGTATTTTTGTATTATTTTCAATTTTCACATTTTGAATATTCCTTTCAACCAAAAAATAACAATAAAAAACCAAAAACTAAAAAACCTTCTATCCTCGCCACAATAGCCATAACCCCTTGGCCATGTTGTTTAACTGAAGATATAAAGAATGTTTTTAGTTTTAATTTTTTGGGTGAAAGTAATATTCAAAATATGGAAATTAAAAATAATACAAAAATACTATTTTGTCCTTGCATTGAGCAGAAAAAGTTAACAAAATTGACAGTAAGACCATTTGTCCTAACGAAACTGAAGTTGAAGGACCACGGGAATGATTTTGGAAATTGAGAGACCAAAATGTGAATTGGGTCAAAATGTGAATTAGGGACCATTAGACCTAAAAATCCAAAATAAATTAATAAAATATGAGGAGAGAGTTCTGATAAATGCTTGAATTAATAATTAAAGGGTATTTTAGGAATATGGATAGGTGGAAATATGGGATTGTATTTTTTTCAAATTTAAATAGTGGGTGAAAAGATTAGGTGGGTGGAAATAGCCTCACTCTAAGGTTATTGCCCAATTGAAATTCATAACAAAGTGTAATAAGAGCTATGGGGATGGAAACCTAGCGCCTCTCTCTCTCTCTCTCTCTCTCTCTCTCTCTCAAACCTAGTGCCCGCCTTTTCTTCCCAGCGCCGCACGGTGACAGGACCAGCCCCGAATTCCTCAGAATCCATGACGACTCTTGTAGTTTTTTTTTTTACCACATCAATATGATGCCGGGCTCACTTACTATCATTTTAGCCTCTTTTTCAAATTAAGGAACAGAGGAATGAGACATTTTGCCGAAATTTCGGCAGGGTGTCCCCTGAAAAATGGACATATCCCAAAATTTTCAACATGTTAAAACACAATTATATACCCAACCAACAACATGCACAAAGTA